>JAMKQA010016762.1:0-42533 GCA_024699735.1 Posidonia australis
GCTCTTCCTTCTTTGATCTTCCGAAAATCACTGTAACGGTATGTCGATTTGAATCGGTCGACCGTTTCTGGAATCTTTTGAATGCTCTGTATTTCGGTACTCCGAATGATGTACCGATTTTTCCTGATTCGGAATACCGGAAAATTTCGGTATGCCGAATTTGATATAAGCTTTCAAAAAACTTCTATCAAGACATGTAAGTCTACAAATATATATAATTTGAATATTTGTCTTTAATAGCTACTTGTCATCTTTTCTTAAATGATTATATAACACTTAATCACTTTTCATTTGTTATCATCAAAACATATTAATAGATTTTTTAACATATGCAACACCAGGCAGAGCAAGTAGTTATTTGTCCTTGGAAAATAGTGTTGTTTTTTGTCTCCTGATAAGTAATACTTGGCATTGTCCCCTCATATTCCAGTTACTCCTAAATTATCGCATAGCTCTTTTTTTTGGATACTATAGTCATTTTTGCTCCCATGGATTTCACGTGCCACTTGTTTATTAAAATCATAAACCCACCGAGGTTGCGTTCCTGTTACGATCGATCACGTTACACATATTTTTTCCATTGAAAATTAGCGTAGTTGTCGTGACGGTGGTAGCGGTGATCGACGATTAGGACGACAATAATTTGACACGACGATAGAGGTGATAGATGGCACCTTGTGATGGTGGTGGCAAATAAATAGTTGCGACAACTAGTAACCAAGTCAGGTCATGACGATGACGCAAGCGATGAGTATCTCGGGTGTCAGCAGTGAAGCCAACGGTGATACTGGCGTCGTCATGTTTTTGTAAACACCCGGGCCATTTGAATGAAGCTGGATCATGGCTCTTGGACACTGATTCTTATACAAAGGCACAAAGTACTACATAGCTGGTGGAGTTCATTGTATCTTCTGGAATATTCTCTTCTTCACACGGCATTATCCAACGGTTGAGATTCAATCATCTAAGACTCCGAGTCCACAGATTTTTTTCCCAATGAAGTTTATTAGCTACGCACAGCGTGAACACGACGTAAACGCAAATGTTAAGATGATCGTGTTCCATTGACGTCCATATGATGGTCCCTCCAACCTCATTGTATCCCGTTCTCTCTCTTCAAGTACGGCGGCACTCCACATCCACATCCACATCCACATCCTCGAGCGCTCACACCCTCCGCCGTCTCCATGAGGTCCACGACCTCCACTCCGTCGCATCCACCCACTCCAAGATCCTCAAGTCCGGCCTTGCCGCCGAAACCGTCACGGGCAACTACCTCCTCAACGCCTACGTCAAATACGGCGCAGCGGATAGCGCCCAGAAGCTGTTCAACGAAATGCGCCGCTCAAGAAACGTCGTCACCTGGACCTCTCTCATGGCCGGCTTCGTCTCCGCCGGCCTGGCCGATCGGGCCTTGGCGTTTTTCTCCAGGATGAGATCACCTGTCGGTGGTGAGGATGGTGAGATCGTCTCCTTGCCCAATTCATTCACTATGAGCGCCGCCATCAATGCCTGCGCTGTGCTTGCGGACGTCCAAACGGGTCGTGGGATTCACGCGCAGGTCGAGGTTCTTGGGTTCCAGTCTGACGTTGTTGTGTCCACTGCGCTCATCGATATGTACGCTAAATCGAATCGGGTCGTGGATGCACGTCGGGTGTTTGATAGAATGATGAGGAGAAATGTTGTTACTTGGGGTTCGATGATTTCCGCCTATGCGCAGAACGCCAAGGCCCACGATGCGCTCGGTCTTTTTGGAGAATTCCTCAGGATGAAGGTGGTAATGCCCAATCACTTCATGTTCTCTAGTGCCGTCAATGCTTGCGCTAGTTTGGGGAGATTGGGCGCTGGGAAGTGTGTGCATGCTGCGGCGATTCGTCAATATCATGAGGGGAATGATGTTATTGCTGGGGCGCTTGTTGACATGTATGCAAAATGTGGTTGTGTCAACCAATCCAGGAAGGTTTTTGAACGAATTGCTCAGCCAACGGTGGTCCCTTACACATCGATGATAGTAGCTGCTGCGAAGAATGGGTTGGGAAAACTATCTCTTGGAATCTTTCAGGAGATGCTTGGCAAGGGAGTAAGGCCTAATGAGGTTACCCTTCTTGGAGTATTGCATGCCTGTAGCCACTCTGGTCTGGTGGCTGAAGGGCTTGAATACCTCCATTCAATGCACAATGACTATGGGATAACACCAAGCGCAAAACACTACACCTGTGCTGTTGATTTGCTCGGCCGTGCAGGTCGTCTAGATGAGGCTTACAATTTGTCAAAAGATTTTCCAGTGGTAGATAATGATGCACTTCTTCTATGGACTACACTACTCTCAGCTAGTAGAAAAAATGGCAGGATTGACCTTGCTGCCGAGGCCAGCAAGCAGCTAGTGGAGTTTAACCAAGATGCTGCTGGTGCTTATGTTGTCATGGCAAACACTTATGAATCTGTTGGTAATTGGGAGGATGCTGTGGAAATCCGGAATGAGATGAAGCGTAGGGGAATACACAAGGACCCGGGTTGCAGCTGGGTTGAGATAAGAGATGTGGCTCATGTTTTCTATGCTGGAAATGCGTCCTTGTATGGGCGGGGTAATGAGATTTTTGAATTGTTGAAGGACTTGGAGTTTAGGATGAGGGAAAAGGGATATGTGGGTGGGCGAGCAGGGATGGTGTCCCATGGTTTAGAGGAAGAGGAGTCTAGGGAAATCGCAATAGGTATGCACAGTGAGAAGCTGGCATTAGCATTTGGGCTTATAAGCACACCCAAAGGGGTGACTGTAAGAGTGATGAAGAACCTCAGGATCTGTTGTGACTGCCATGAGGCTTTCAAGCTTATCAGTGAGATTGTGGAAAGGAGTTTCGTTGTGAGAGATTTGACTAGATTTCATCACTTCAGAGATGGGTCTTGCACTTGTGGGGATTACTGGTGACATCATTTGCAGAGACAGATACATAGTAATCGCATTCATAACAAATGGTTTGTGTAGAAGGTGACGAAAATCTGCATCTTTTTGAAAATACGGGAATGAAACTTGTTCTCTTAACCATTTATTTGACTTTCGTCATCACTTCATACTTTCAGATGATTGTTTATTTTGGGACAAACTGGTGCAATGGCTCAACAATTCAAGCCTCCTGCTCTTCTTTCGCTGGACACCAAAATATGCACACAGTTTTCTAGCAGAAACGCCTCTTACAATGGTAAGGCATATGCTCAGCCTCTTATAATATTATTGAATGGATATGGTTGGTACCATAGTTTTAAACGTCGATTTCGTAAATTAGGAAATGTGTAAGATATTAGTGGAAATGTCGATAGAAGCGTTGTAAATTTACAAAAGCTCATAAAAATAGTTAAAAAAATTTGAATTTTGCTATGAAATTCTAAGATAAGTTAAAATAAGCAATAATTTACATCTTAGGTGGTATTTGGTAATGTTTATGGAAAAACAGATTATTCTCATAAGTAGCGTTTTTGAAAAAGTTAGTTTTCATAGTTTTTTATAATCAACTTATTTGACAACTTTTATGTACAAATAAAATGCTGGCTTAATGAAATAATCTTGCGTAAAAAAACCATTTGGTTCAGTTTTTTAGGAATAAGCGTTTTTTTTCATAAGTTGATTCTAATAATCGTTATCAAACGGGTCCTTAGACTACTTAAATCAACTTCCTTAATATATATCATATTAAAATAGATTAGATGAACTTAATACAAATATCCTGAAACATAAATAGTACATAACAATATTTAATAAATATTTAAAAACAAAAATGCTTATAAAAGTTACCTCATATATTCTTAACACCATAAAGAATGTCTTAGTTCATCAAAATATTCTTATTGTTTTTCAATCATGTTGCGTTTATGATGAATTTATTGTCAAACTTAAGACTTTTTGCATAACATGTAAGAAGTTAATATATGATGAATATTTGCGTTCATGATGAATGTTTGGTATTCAACAATGTAATAGTGATACTGTGACACTAGCAATTGTAATAAGAATCCATTGGTGAATATTATAGAATAAATACTCGTTGAGGAATTCCTTAAGGTTTTTGAGGAATGTAAGAATGATTTGGAGGATGTTCTAATGGTTGTTCTTTATGTTGTGTCGAAGAAAGTGCATAAAGAAAGAACGAACTCATATCCCATCTAGTTTGTTCGTTTGAAGTATAAAAAGATGTGGTTTTTGTCCAGTCACTTTCAGTATCATAATCTGTTTGTTCAATAGAACTATCTTGATAAGAGCTATAATCATATTAATCTTTGGGATTATAAATACTCTAAGAGAGAAGTGAGTATAAAAAAATCTTCTTGTACGACTATTCTAAGAGTCTTCATCTAGTTATTGACCATGATAATCTTTGTCGATAATGAATTTTGGTTAAGCTCCATGATCATCATTTTAAGTAGCATGTGTGAAGACATCGTCACCTGTAAATGTCCTAAATGGCCTTTGAGTCTCTTTCTGTCATTGTAACTTTTGTATTGCACATGATTGTGTATCATTATCATTTGTCACTATCACCCCATCAGTTTGGAATATTTCTACGAGAGTGTCTTGATGAATTCATTTTTTTTTATATTAACATCCATTTCACCAACAATTTTAGAACATGATCTACCATTTTCATCTAGAACTAATTCTCCATTTTCTTACAACTATTAAAGTTTCGGATCATTTTCTTCGTCCTTATTTTAAATATATACAAGATCTATTAGGTCCAAATAGTCTTTATCTTCTCCCTTTCTAATATGTTTCGTTTTCAGTCGTATATTGTAGTGTACAAATATTATGTCATTCAATCTTATAGTTCTCAATTTGTTTCTTCTCTTTGTACGAATAAGATTGAATATGCTTCAATTTCGTACATAATTAGATGTTATTGTTGTTTGAGATAAATTTTTTACAACAATATTCCTAAGCATTCGCTCCATTTAATGTTTACCATTAATATTTAGTTATTACCTATATTATAGAGTAATATTATGAAATAAAAGAAATGATATTAAAAACATTACTTAAGGTCATTGTCAGAACGTATCGTGTGAGGCTCTTTAAATGCTAGAAGTTTGTCCCTAAAGTACTTTATTTTATTGAGAACTTATACTTGGACAGGGACATTAGGCTTTAATTTTTCCATTACATCTTTAACAGATGTTAATAAATCAGTATGGCTATTGAATTGATAATTGTACTGGAACCATAGATTCAAATAGTATGCTACATTAACAAAAAAAATTCATTCAACTAATAATTATGTAAAAAATTAAACATAATGATAAAAATATGAATGTACATCTTAAAATGCTTGTCAGTTTCATGTAAAGGATGAAGAAGCATGTTGAATAATCTTTCATTTGTAATTTTAAGATATGTCTTAGATGATCTACGTGTTACATCAGCCACAACATCTTTCGTTAACCACATAATCTCATATAAGAAATCCATAGTAGGCTTCTTCTTACTATTTATCAATCAAAGGAACTTTAAAATTAATTTTATAATATTTACTACTTTTTGACAATTCTCCCAAAAATGTATATGTTTATAATTGAACTTATTCTCTTACTAATTAGACATTCACTCTCATGGTATCTGTACTAATGTTGTGAATTAAACATATACTTTAGTCCATTTTTTTGGTCAAGCTTATTCTAAGGAGTAATATAATTTGTTGCAAATTGGATGACCCTTGGACGAATCAAATCATCACTATAGCACTCGAGTGACCTTGTTAAAGTCAGTAAGTATAAGTAATTGTAAATGAAATCGGTTACAATCTTTGCATCTTCTATTGTCTTTTCTACCAATTTCAACTTTCCAAAGTTCTTAAGTATTAAATTAATGTAGTGAGCTGCACATGGTATCCAATAACTTTTATATTCGTTCATAATCTTGAAACTAGTCTTTTTAAAATCACTTCCATTGTCAGTAATAATATGCACCATGTTTGCTACTTACTGTTGTTCAATGACTTCTGTCATTTACTTGTATATGTACTTGTAATCTTTGATAGCATCAAAAGCATTAATGGACTTTAAGAAAATGGTGTAACTATCACGGTAAACTATGAAGTTGATGCACATGGTGTCTAATAGATTTTTTACTTTTTTCGTAATCTTGGAATCGAACTTTTTAAAATTACTTTTATGGCCAGTAACAATCTGCGTCACATTTGTTACTCCCTCCTGTTCAATAACTTCAGCCACCATGATTTACTTGTATGTATATTTGTAATATCCGATAGCTTTAGAAGTATTACTAGACTTTAAGAACATGGTATAACTAGCATAGTAAATCATGAAGTTGATGATCTGTTTCTTTGTGGTACTTATCCAACTATCACACATGATAGTCACCCTATACATTGCCAATTGTCATTTCAAGCCATTAATGTATGTTTTTAATTCTTCATTCTCTATTTTAAGGTACTTGTTTATAATCTCATGTTTAATTGGCATATTTACTCCAGTTTCTTCTTTTACTACAACATCAAACATATTTGCAAATAGGGTTCCTTTACTGTTTTTGTAGGGATGACATTGAAAAAAATATGTTTCCCTACTGTTTGATCAATTTTTTCTTTAGTATTTCCAAACATGCTTTTCATGGTCTTTTGCTTTGAGGTTTCTTTTCTAGTTGTAGCTACATCTAGATTGTCGTATCTTTGACTATATGTTCTGAATATTCTAACAATACCGTTATCCTCATTCTTTTGTGTACTTTGCTTACCATTACCACTGTCACTTCCATTTTTCTTGTAAGTTCGGACGTTACTCATCTCATGGAATCTTTGAATTTACTCTCTGTGTCATTTCTTGTTTTTAGATTCCATTATTACTCTTCTATAAATGTCTTTGTCTTCTAGAGTGTCATAGTCTACAAGATAAATCATACCATCATTTGAATTCGATATAAGAATAGTACAAGAAGTATTTTCATTTAAGAGAATGTTATTGAAACTTTGTTCTCTTGTCTTCTTGTCACTTTTTTTTACTTTAGTGTCCTTTAATAGCTTTCTTATTTAAGTAGAAACTGTAGATGAATATGATTTACATTTAGCTACATTACTGTATTTGCCAATAATGTGTTACTTTAATCTTGTTATTCTCCACTCTTTATTTTCTTATCGTAGTATTTGTATTGTGTTTTTGTCTATCATTGTTAATAGGATATGCATACAACCAACTAGGATGATCTGATTTAAGTATACTTACATCATTACGACTTTCAGTACTTTCACATCTTGAGGAACTTCACATTATCAAGACTAAAAATAAAAGAAAAGGATAATTGTCATTGATTTAATGAAATAATACATTTCAAATATTATTTGATTTTCTACATTTTTGTAGTTTTTTTTACAATCATTCCTTTTTTCCAATTTTTCCTATATTTAAATTAATTATGAAACATTTCATATTTTTTTTAAATTATAAATATTTTAATTTTTTTTATTTAATTACAAATTTTACTATTTTTAATGATTTTATAGAATTATTAGGTTAGATATAGATATTATTAGGTTAGATAGATCGTCTATGTAATATAAACATACAATTTATATAATTATATATCAACTTATTAGCATCAAAATTCAAAATAGTAAAATAAACATGAAAAAAACCTTAAATCTATATAAGATAATGTTAGATTTAACTTGGATTTAGGTCAATACCTAATATCTATGTGTGAACTTAAACAAAAACATGAAATTGTATATAAAAACCTAAGATCTAACTTAATAAATTGAAGAGAGATAACAAAATGGATTATTAATTTATACCTTGACGAGAAAGATGAGTGAAAACAAAAATTAAAGTGAAAACCACCTGGAAGTTCCACCCAAGATACATGTTTGCAAGGAGGAGAGAAGCAAAGAAAAGAAAGGAAAAATGTAGCAACAAGTAGTAGTAAGGAACATAGAGTGGAGCAAGTAAAAATGTAGCAGCCAGCCAAAGTGTCGTCCATGTCAGTAGACTTAAAGTGCATATCGACCAACATAGACTCGACTTAATGTAAAAATTATACTAAGTCTATTGACACACATCGACTCATCGACACAAATCAACATATAGGCTATACAACATTGACATACAGTAAATCGTGATTTACCTTCATATATCATGTCGCTTAGTCAATAAACCAACACGTGTCAACAATATTTCGTTGACACGTGTCGATGTTTAGTTCTATGATGAGATGACAATTTGTATCCTGAACGAAGATAACACATTCAAACACTTTAGGAGGCAGATGAAACAACTCCATATAACGACATAGCCTCCATAAAAGAATTTCTCCATTATGGACACTAGATGGCATTCTATCGATAAGGTAAGAAACGATAAGGATCTCATCAAACCATAGGAATTTTGGAACGTACATCTGCAATATAATGATGTGAGTCACATCTAAAATGTGTGTATATTTACTTTTAGCCACATCAATTTGTTAAAATGTATGAGCATAGGAGGTCCGATGTAGAATACCTAAGGATGCACAATAATTTTGAAGATCATGTTGAACAAACTTTAAGGCATTATCAGTATGAAAACCTTTGAAGAAATAGCAATTTGATTTATTATTTTAATAAAAAACTTTTTTACAACGTCCAAGGCATGTATTATATCCTTAAGCAAATACACCCAAGAGACACGAGAATAATCATTGATGAAGATAATGTAATACCTATAATTAAACAGAGACTAAAAACGAAGAGGCCCCTAAATATTATAATGGACTGACTCAAACGAACTTTGATTTATGGTAAGAGACAAACTCTTATAAGTAGCACAATAATGCTTGCCTAACCTATACGACTCACATATAACATACCATATAGAAATCTAAGGTAGAGCTTGCTAAAGTTTGCGATGAAAAGGATGACCAAGATGGTAGTGCGACAGAAAAGATGACTTTGGAATGGTAACTACAGATGCTAACTTGTAAGGTTATCTTATAACAAATTAGTAAGTAAACACCATTACCACGCTCACGGTTTAAACCATCATCTTTCTCGTCTACAAATCTTGAAAAATACAAAGAAAGGGGAAGGAAGTCATGGAACAATAGAAGACTTTTTTAATGACAGTAATAGACAATAGGCTAACTGACAATTCAAGCACATAAAGAATTTTATTAAGAGTAATTTTAGAAAAGGTATAAATAACCTCTTCTCTAGACATAAGGTAATGATGACCATCGACAATAACAATAGAATGAATGTATGATAAATTAGAAAAATGGATGAATAGATCACGAGTACTGACATATGGGAGGATGCATCAAAGTCTATAATGTAGGTATCGTGAAAAGCTAAAAGAGTACTAGTACCAAGGTGGTAGCATGTGAAGCAGTGGTAAATATTGGCAATCATCGACAGTAGCAACAAAATGAATGTATGATAAATTAGAAAAATGGATGAATAGATCATGAGTACTTGATATATGGGAAGATGCACCAGAGTTTATAACCTAGGAATTATCCTAAAAAGCTAAAAAAGCACTAGTACTCAAGGTAGTAGCATGTGAAGTAGTGGCAGAGGGTTGAGTAGTTTACAAGTGTAGGAACTTCTCATAGTTCACCTAGAATATGGTCACGGTGGAGGAAGACATTTGATCAGTAGTCTTTGTCGAAGTAATTTGAGCTCATTGAGGTCGATCAACCTTATCCCAATACCAATCAGAAGTGTGATTGGTTTGACTATAGTGATCACACTAGTAAGTATCATGTCTGCCTCTCGTAGTATGACCACAACCATGTTTATATCTCTGACCATGAGTGGTACTAACTATGATAGACTGATCTGATACTGGAACAGGCGTTCCAATGGATATCCGTAGAACACGTAAAAAAGTGGATGAACGGGATGAGATGCTATCTACTCCAAGAATCTGGCCACGGATTTAGGATGAGATCACAAGATCAAGTGCAGTTCGGAAAATATCCACGACAAGCTCCTTACGATATTCCTTCATCTTGAAGATATCGACCACAAACGACTGATAGACCTCCAACTCATCTAGTGCATGAAGAGAGGTATACTGATTCTGAATCGAGCGATTTCCTTGTCGAAGTGTGAATGATTGCTTATAAATGTCACAAATGTAAGAAATATTCTTTCTATGTCCATAAGTGCTTTTTAACGTATCCCAAATCCATTTTGTAGACTTTAATATCTTGACTCTACAGACAACATTCTCCTCCATACTGTTTATGAGTCAGGATATAACAGCACAATCACTAGCAAACCAGTCTTTATAAGTCACATCCTTCACTTAGTACTTGTAGATTTACATCTGAAAGCAATCATAGTAGATTACACCTTGAACTAGGTTCATTTTAAGAGATTTCAACTTACTACAAACGTAGTACACACTACATCTTCTGATTCTTTGGATAGCACATTACAACTTTGTGCTTGTATCAATTTTCACAAGTGCTTTTAGAAGATTGTCCTTCGATCCTCAAAGTCATGGCCCTACGATCACACTCGCTATAGGTGAATCTCCAGGGGTATTCTACAATACATTATCCTACCACGTAGGCTTCGATTCAATCCTATTATTGCAACTCAGGCACTGTCATCTTAGGAATAGGGTTGGAGTCACACTCTATAATTTCAATGCTATGTCTTGTATGGCAATAGAATTTCCCTGATGAGTATTTCATTACACAAGACTTTTTATGGGTTTAAGTCTCATCCTTCTCAATGAAGATGTAATAAAATTCTCAGATAAGCCTTTAATCAAATGATCTGTCAAGTTTTCTTTAGATTTTATATGTTCAAGTGAAATAACTCCAGTTGACAACCAATGTCTAATTGACTTATGTCTCAACTTTATATGTCTATTTAATTTTTCATTTGTATTGGCTCTCTTAACTAAGACAATACTAGCAATACTATCACAATGAACACAAGTTGATGGCATAAGATTTGGTCCAATAGGCGAGTCTAACAATAATCCTCTAAGTTAATAGCTTCTGCACCTACTAAGTCTAATGCAATAATTTCAACCTCAGTTGTTGACCTAAAGATAAAAGTTTGTTTTGAAGATTTCCATGATATAGTTCCACCTCCTTGAAAGAAAGCAAAACCACTAGTAGACTTAACTTTAGTTGATGTAAGTGCCTAATTAGCATCACAATATGCTTTTAGTATTCCAGGATTACTAGAATAATGTAACACATAATCACTAATGGCTTTTAAATAAGCAAACATTCTATTTATAACTTCTCAATGTTTCTTACTAGGATTTATAGTATATTTACTTAAGATGTTTACAACACATGTAATATCAAGTCTTGTGCAATTACTAAGATACATGAGACTATCAATAATTTGAACATAGCTAGAGTGAGCTACAGGAGAACCATGATGTTTATGCAATTTTAATGCCACAGTAATAGGACTACAAGTAAGCTTAATATCAGAGAAATTAAATTTTCAACATAATTTGTTTGAGACAACAATTCCACTTAAAGTTCTAATTGTTTTGATTCCTAAAATCATATCAGCTTGTCCTAAATCTTTCGTATCAAAGTTTTTGAACAAATAACTTTTAGTCTTATAAATCACATTTATATCGGAACCAAATATAAGTATGTCATGTACATAGAGATACAAAATTTCACATTTATCATCAATCATTTTGTTATACACACATCTATCATAATCATTGATAGCTGTAGACATCTCATTTTGGCAGTCACTTGTGACGGACTCTTCTAGAAGAACGTGCTCCAACGACAACAAGGCACTTCACTCCTTTTAAACTTTTTTTCCCCAAAACCAACCTTAAAACCTTGAAACTTACCCAAACACCCTAAACACTAAGCCCAACACCAGAATCCAACCCTTGTGCTCTATGCTAGTGGGATGCGTGATCCGATTGTGCGGTCCAATCGCATGTCGTGGATGCACGTGAAGACCAAGGTTGTCCAATGCGAGCTACTCAACGTGTCACTTTCATTGTATCTCGTACAAGCATTGGCGCCATCCGTTGCTGCCTCACGTGCCTCCCTTCAACCGCTCACGTCCTACCACAACCCTGTTTCAGTCGCCCACGCCTTGCCACAACCTTGCTTCAGCTGCCCACGCCCACATCATGCCCTGTCGTTGCCTGCAGCACGCCTCCTTTATTTTCCAGCAGCAGCGACCTCCTGCAAATCACCTTCTCACAGTAATGACCCGCTCTCTAGGCTCCTCCACGACTCCCACGTCTCGCCAACACCTCCACCTAGCCAGAGACCCAACGCCATCCTTTCTAGCCCATCTCCGGCCACTCCACCACCATTTTATCGATCATCAACCCAACTTCCGAACATCCAACACGCACAATGTCCCTCTAGGCGTTGCACCATTTGTCTTGAGCTAGAGCACGTCTAGCCCCCCTAACAGAGCCTCCCCTCTCGTTGAGCATTTCCCACACGTCCATCACCGTCCGGTCATCCTTTATCATCAGTCGGAATCGTCTCCCCCATTCAATCACTGAAACACCTTGCCCAGGCCCGACATTTCCACACGGATCTTCCACTTGTCACTCCACAGCCCTACGAGCCCACCTCTGTAGCCACCGTGCGCCGACAGCCTGGAAAACACCATTGCGAGTCGTCATCGGAGGGGATAACCCACCACTTACAGGTAGCCTTCTCTCTTACTATGCGAGATTGTTTTCTTTCTCTCTTTTTTTATCCGGCATCCTTGTCATGTCATCCGTTGCATGATTGCATCTCATTTCACCATGCATCCTAGTTACACGTGTCATCTTCTCCACCTCCAGCGACGTCGAAACCCATCTCTAGCGACGTAGGTGGGGGGAAGAATCCACCCAGCCAATTTTATATCAGAGCATGTAGAAATATTCCCCAGCATCCCCTCAAGCTCATGCATGCATAACATCCATTTTAGAGCCACTGCGTTTGAGTCTAGGATGAGGCAAGGCTCGCTGCCCTATTCTGTCTCCAACGGTCATGTCCCGATAATACGGTGGATTGGTGAGGTGGACATGCATGGATCTGCCAGAGACAGAACATGCAGCTACCTTGTCCATTTGCCTATCCAAACCACATTTCTCCACCTCATACTTAAGCACCCAGGCATAACTCTAGCACACCCACTTGCATCTCACGCATTTTTTCGATCCCCACTAATCATGTTTACGACTCATGTCACCATGCATAATATACCACATTCATTCGCTTAGCACTTTATATTTGATCATGCACATCATTATATTTTTATATCACTTATCTTTGCACCCTCTTCATGCACCATGACATTCACATCATGCATCATGACATACTTACATTTAAGGCGATGACGATAACTATGTCGGATCATTTTAACTAACGGTCTAGGATTCACATAGCACTTTTGAGTATTAGGTCACATCATTTTCACCTCACTCATATCACTTGTATCAGCATAGCATATGGCATACATCCATTTTAGACTTAAGTATGCATGATCATTTACATTTGGCGACACATAAGCGAGCGAAAAGCCTAGAAAGTCCGATTTGTCGGGCGTATGAGGGTGTTTAACACCTTTTTTATGCATAACAGGAGTCTTTACCCTTTCCCTGGTCCGTAATGATCAATGTGTTGCATTCATTAGGCTCAGAGCATGCACACACATTTATACATGCATTTGTATCCATATTGCATTGTTTTTTCTTACGTTTTATCGCGTCCGGTTTTCCTTATCTTCTTTGTTTTTAAAGATTAGGTGATGACTCTGTTCTGCCCTTATCATTTCTTTTTTTGTGTTTAGTTCGATGTTTTCGGGTCGAGTGTCCTTCTTCGGATGTATCGTATTCGTCGTGACCTTTTCGACTCTTCGTGTGTTCCCTCACGCAAAGGTCGGTTCCGACATAGTCACAATAGCAAAATCAACAAAAGTGATGACTTTGTCAAACTTTTCATTCTATTATTTTGAAGCTTATTTTAATCTATATAAAGATTTAATTAATTTTCACATTTTATTCTCTTGACCAGTAACTATTAAACCTTGAAGTTGATTCATATATATTTGTTCTTTTAAATCACATTTCATATAAGATTAAATCGTTTCCTTTTTGAAGTATCATATTAAGAATTGTACATGTAGTTAAAAGTATTTCACCCCACCAACATTTTGTCAATCTTGAAGTTATTAACATAGAATTTATCATGTTGGTTAAAGTTTTATTCTTCTTTTCAGTACTTCTATCAAATTGAGATGAATATGGTGAAGTTAATTAATGTATTATTCTAAATTCTTTACAATAATTTTGAATCTTAGTTGAAGTATATTCTCCTCTCCTATTTGATCTTACATTCTTATTAATCTTCTAGTTTGTCTTTCAACCATAGCTTTGTAGATTAAGAATTTTTCCATGACTTTTCGTCTTTATGTTTCATAAAATATGCATAACAATATCTGGAAAAATCATCTATAAAGATTATAAAGTATCTTTAATTAATTCACCATTCATTTCATATATATCTGTGCGGATTAATTCTAACAACTTAGTTCTATGTTGAACTGATTTAAATAGTTTTCTAGGTTGCTTAGTTTCAACACATGTTTAACATTTCTCATAGATGTCAATTTGAAATTTAGGAATTAACTATAAATCCATCATTCTTCTCGTACAATTTTTATTAACATATCCTAATTTTAAATGCCACATATCACATGCTTTAGTAAAGCACATGTTAGGAGGGATTTTATTAAGAATAGAAGTTTCAATATTAAGTCTAAACAAATCCTCAGATATATATTCTTTTCCAACAAAGGAGTCAACCAAACTAATAACAACATGACTAGACTCAAAAACAATTTTATAATGACTTAGAACTAACAAAAACACGCTAACAAGATTCGTTCTAATGTCTAGAACATGCAACACATTATGTAAGGGTAAGATCTTTTCAGAACTCATTTTCAAATCAACTCATCTTACCCCGTTCCCCATTCTAACATTCACAATCCGTGACTTGATAGACAGACAACAAGGAACAATTGCAACAAACATGAATATTAGCTTCAGAGTCAAGCTACCAGTCGAAAGAGTAATCAACTACATTAATTTTTAGAGTAAAGGAAACCCACCTATCAAAGTTCATAAAAGCATTAGAAATGCCAGCAAACTTATCAAATATAAGAGGAGCAAATTATGCGATTTTTGTGGAGAAATACGTGTCCATGATTAAAAATTAATGAGTAGTGGGAAAAACACAAATTAACAGTTTAAGACCAAACAAGAGATCTGTTAATAAAACAACACAAATGACACTAATATTAGGATTAAGTCTTATTTAAAAATATGCATTAAAAAAAGTACAAATTTATGATAAAGATGTAATTATAATTCAACAATACAAGTGTAGCTAAATAAATATAAACTAGTGACAGATATAACAGATAAAATATATGCAAGTTGATTAGTAAATATTAAATATATTACTGGAGAATGTGAGATCCAAGTCATACAAAGTTAAAGGAAGATAATATTTTATTGCTTTATTTTATTATGTATGGAAACAAATGAAAACCATCTTCCCTTTATTATATTTTATTACCATAACCATATGATATTTGAAATCTTTGTAGATATCATGGGAATTAATTTTCTTCTTCAATATTGTTAGAATTTTTAGGCAAATATCAACACAATAATATGATCAATTGTAAAATGATATGAACAAAATAACAAATAATTAAACACAAAGAGAAAATACAAGAAAGATATTAGCTTTTGGCGAAGCGAGATAAACCCCTTAACTTGAAGAAAATTTGCTCTCATGCACAGAGGTTTTCTAGTTCTTCTCAAGGATATGACATCAAGATCTCCAAAGGTGCAAGCTTTTTGAAATTCTTGAATCATACTATAGTGTTATAGTCAAAGATAAAAAAGAAAGGAAGAAGAAAAAGTAATAGAGATTTTTCTCTGTACTTTTTTTCAAAACACAATAATAAAAATATATAAAGGAGAAAAGACTCATTGTGAGTCAACATAATTCCCACCACAAAACGAAGCAACATACTTTTAGAGAATACATATAATAATAGAGTAAATGATATATTAAAAAGTGTAAAAAGAAATTTTGAATGGAAATAATATCATGATAAAATAAAAGATATATTAAAAGGTATTAAAAGAAATTTTGAATTTGATTGTTAAAACTAAAATTATTATTTTCTAATAATTGAATCTCCTTATATAACAGCAATAAGTCCTCAAAAGAAAACCTAGTAAAAGGAGTTAAGGCATTTATATTGGAAGTTTCAAATCACTCCAATACATTCTTTCATATAATCCAGATGTCCAAAAATTCTCAAATTCCAGTATGTATTAACTGACAAAAGAATTGCTAGGTATGAGTTTCAGGTGTTTCATAGATACTTGGGTTGATCAATTGGAAACCACAGTCAATCTGATCACCATAAAGAGCCATCTGCAACACTAGAAGTTGGACAAGATGGTCAAGCATGAGATGACTCTTTTTTGAGTGGAATTAAATGTTTGCATAATCATTCCATATAATTCAAAAAAAAAAAAAAAAAACACAATAGTTACTCCCTTTGTAAGATATTAATCATGAATATTATATTCTCTAAAAAGAAGAAGATATAATTACATTATTTTATCTAAAAAGAAGTGGATATAATTGTATTATTTAACTAAAAAGAAGGAGAATTAATTGCATGGTATTGCCTAAAAAGAATTAGAGATAATTGTTATATTCTCTCTCTCTCCCTCCCTCCCTCCCTCTCTCCCAGTATATATATTTATATATATATGAGTGAGATATAGCGATTTTTTCCCTCAAGTATTCTTATGAGAAATTACGTAAATCTCTATCTTTTTGAAAGATAAAACATAAGAGATTGTATAGCTTTTTGGAGGACAAGAAGGAGATTGATTGTGTACTTCGAAAAAATCAAAGTTTAACTCTGTTATTTTTCTACGAGGAGTAGAAGAAAAGCATTCCAACGATGATTTTTTTATTGTTGATTGTGATTGTATGTATCATGACTCTTCTTCGTTGGTACCTGAAAGTAGTTTGGTTAGAGCTTGCTATACTGCAAGAGTCAAATAATGCTTTAAGCATTGATGTTTGATAATATCTTAGCAGAGCATGAAGATAATCTTTCAAAGAAAGTTTTTCGTAATATACAAGTAAGATCTCTTTGTATTCTTAAGAAAATTTTATTTCTGTATAGATTCTATTTTGTATATTATTTGTGTTTTAATTATAATAAGTCGTATTATTGTGTCCGGCAACAATAAATGACCCAGAATTTTATCCTTGTCTGCTGAGTATGTGAGAATTGAGACTATAGTGAACAGCCAGCTTTGATTCTAAGTTGAAACTCCACTTATACTGGTCTTATATTAGTAGCTCAAAGCTGGCATGGCAACAGTGATTTCGTGATGGAATGTAGCCTAATGGTGATTTCTTTATGGCACGGCAGCGAGGAAGTCGAACAAGTATTCGCATTAGGAAGCTAAAAATCATTTTGTAATGACAGAAATTATGAATCACAGAGTCTCAAGTTTCCGAGAGATTCCATGGTCTTGTTCGGAACCAAAAGCAGTAGGAACGAAATTGGTTCGGACTAATGCTTGTTTTGAGGTGGCAACAAGAAAAAAGAAAGAAAGAAAGAAATCTCCAAGCAAATTTTGTCGAAGAGCTCACTATTAATTGTCAACTTGTCATGAGTGTGGCATCCATCAGGGAAGCAACAAACGCTAAATTGGGTGGGTATCATGTAAGGAGGGAGATGGGATTGGATGGCAACTTGAGCCTCCACAGGATCCTGGGTAGAGGAGTATGGTTGAAGTTTCCAAAAGATCCCTATAAATTCGAGGGTTACCTAAGGCTTTAATAGATGCAAAGTATCACGAGTATTTAGAAGTATAAGAATTTAGAGATTGGTATGGTTCAATGTTATGTCATATCCACGACATAAAATTATTAGCATCGTCCCTGACTAGTATCAGAGTCTACCACATTTTTACTGCAGCATTCAAACATGCGGTGGTGGTCATTGTTTTACAAATGGCAAGAGTATAAAAAGGTAGTTACTTTAGTAGTCAAGAAATGGCGTGAGAAATTAACCAAATGCGATGACATCGTCTTTTCGATAGTGACTTATTCTGAGACCTATTGTAAGGCCCATGGTGGAACTATAATGTATAAATGCACCACGATAATAAAGAATACCACTTCTAATACCACACAACGATTTACTTGATTGTAGAAAAGCATTTTCAAAATTATACACCATTAGATTATATATAATGTACCAAACTACACAAAAACCAAACCGTACAAAATTTCTCACAATATTTAGAATTTATCACAGAATACCAGCATTGACGATGATTTCGAAATAACCTAACGATTAAGATTGGATATTGAATTGGTTCTCAGGAGCTGCTTTTGATTTTCAGGTGATTTACCTTTAATCGAAAAGTGGAGAATGGAATCTCAAATTTATTTAAACCTGGCATCACCAGATCAGCCCTCTTACGAAATAATAAAATAACATTATTCTGGTATTTGCCTCTATTTTTTAATCATACAGCAGAAACGGTAGCAGAGCATTACTTTGACAGACATTAAATATTCCTTCTCTAGTTCGGTTCAGAGCTCACACGTAAACACCAATCTAATAGCTAAAAGGTTGCGGTTTAGCAACCAATAGCAACTGAGATGGTTCAAGCTGATTTATACACTATACACATAAAAGTTTCACCCTTGTGATCAGGTCCTCTTTTAGTGGAAAGTATCTGGTGTAATACTTGTGTGACATCCAGTTATTTTGTGGGAGAAAAATGACAAACAGAGATTGAATACCCATGTGAAACAATCAGAGAAAATATAATTAGGAGGAATATGCTAAAGTCTAGGAGAGAAGATATTCTCACTTCAAGATAAATATACAAAAGGCTATCTGGGTCTTCTCGTTATTACTGCCAACAGTAATGCGACAGCTTGATAGAAAGCTCCATGATATATTCAGCTCCGGCCCTTTCAAACCGAGAAACAGCAGAGATGCTAGCGCCAGTAGCTTCCCAGACAAAAAACCGACCGCAATGACATCCCTTGAAGGATCAGGCCAAGTACCTGTAAACATTGGCATTGTCCTTGTCCCTCTCCAGATAGTCCCTGGTGATCAGATCTTCTATCCGCTTTTTAATCGCCTTGAAGTCAGGCTGCAACACCAACAGATTTGGAAACATAGAAACAGAAACACACTCTACCATGAGATAAAATTCATTGTGAATCTATCATTTCAAATTTTATCTTGAAGGACACTGTTTATGAAACCTCGGCTAGGCATATAAAATGGAGATATGTGGCACTAAATAACCTAACAAACGGTATAATTCATAATTTGCTTTGAGATAACAAATGGTATGAATCATTACTATATGTTAACTCTTTTCCAGTGAAATTTGAAAAGAGAAAAATCATCCAGGGTAAAGATTTAGCTTGTCTGAAAGAACTGGGAAATAAGATACAAAAGAAATTTCACTAAGAAACTCCAAACCTAAAACACTCTTTTTAAAGGTCCTGTTGTGAATGAAGTACTAAAACTCTGATCACCCGAATTTTAAGGGTAAAGGAAATAATTTTAGACATTTTTAATTAGTTAGTGTTTGTGTGCACGTGACTGCAAACCCAGAATTAATCAGGTTTTCACTAGAAATAGAGGAAAATGATGGAATCCCACTTTTATAAAATATTGGATAATGTACTTCTGAGCATATTCTATAGAGTTCCTTGGAAAACACAGAACTTGTAAGTTAGTAGATGATGCCAGCACCCTAAGAAAATAACCTGTCTCACCTAGATAATATCCTCAAACTACTTTCCTAACTTTACCTGGTTTTATCTAAATTTACTGAATATTACTTTTTGTGAACAATCTAATTTGACTGACTAGGCTAATTCAAAAAATGAATATTGCAGGTGGCACTTTACAACACATCATTGCTTCAGGGTATTTCAAAAAGTGCAAACAAACTGTTTTGGGACTATTTCCTACAAAATTATTTATAATTCTTACAATCCAAAAACTATTGGGAAAATGAACTCCCTACATAATCTATACGAAAAGCAAGGAAGAAGAAAAACAAGCACACACAAAAAATAAGGGATTTACGTGGTTCGACAAGTTGCCTACGTCCACGACCACACTAAGATTCTTATTCTTATCTTTTTTTCAAAGATACATGTTACAGAAAATTACCCCTTTTATATAAAAGAGATCTAGGACATCTACGTACATGAAATTACGTACATGTTACAAGATCCTCGGACTTGAGGTTCAACATAATCAAGCTCCACATACCCAACAATCTCCCACTTGGAGACTAACCTTCTAGTCAATGAAACTCTCCTGTAACTTTTCTTCTATGTTCTGAATGATGTTCCCAATGCAGCGTCTCCCTTTTCAAGTACCTTAGAGACCAACTAAGGCTATACGTAGCCTTAGTTTCTGAATACTAACATCCTTTGTCAGCATGTCTAATGGATTCTCTACGCCAAGTATCTTCTTTAATTTCAAGGTCTCATTCTCAATCAACCCACGAATGTGATGATATCTCAACTAAATGTGCTTGGTCCTAGCATGAAAAATTGGATTCTTTGCAGGATAAATCACACTCTAACTATCACTTAAAAGTGTACTACTATCTTGCTTCTTTCCCAACTCCTCCAGAAAATTCTTCAACCAAATCATTTCTTTGGCAGTTTTTAAGATTGGCATGTATTCTACTTCAGTGGTTGAGAGATACACTTTTCTATAGTCTTGACATCCAACTAACTGTTGTATCTCCTAAGGTAAAGACATAACCTGTGGTGCTCTTTCTTCCATTCAAGTTACCACCTAAATCTGCATCACAGAAATCTTGCAAAATCACATCGCACTTTCTGAAGTAGAGTTCCCACACTTGAGCCTTTCAGATATCCTATGAGTCATTTTACAGCTTTCCAATGCTCTTTTCTTGGATCTAACATGAATTTACTCACTACCACTGCATGAGCTATGTCAGGTCTAATAGATACCATAACATACATCATACTTCCAACTACATAAGCATATGGTATTTTGAACATGTACTTCCAATCTTCTTTTGTCGTTCGTGATTGCTCCTTAGACAATTTGAACTTGATTCCCAAGGAAGAGTCTCTGGACTTTGCATCATTGAGATTAACCTGTTTAACACCCTCTCAATGTACTTCTCCTGAGACAACACTAAAGTTTCTTCAGATCTGTCTCTAATGATTCTCATTCCAAGAATATACTTTACTTCACCTAAGTCCTTTATGTCAAATTCCTTTGACATCTAACGCTTTAACTTGTTGATCTCCCTCATGTTGGATCCTGCAACAAACATATCATCCACATACAGTAGCAAGATAATATAGTAGTCATCAAAACTCTTGAAATAGCAACAATAGTCCATTTCACATCATGTAAAACCAATGTCACATATAAAACTATCAAATTTCTTGTACCACTGTCTAAGAACCTGCTTCAAGCCATAAAGACTCTTCTGCAATTTACATATAAATTTTTCTTTACCAAAAACTTTGAAGCCTTCAGCTTGTTGCATGTAGATATCCTCCTCCAAGTCTCCATGCCAAAAAACTGTCTTCACATCTAACTACTCTAGATGTAAGTTTTCTACAGCAACAATACTAAATACCAATCTAATTGTGGTCATTTTAACTATTAGAGAGAATACCTCTGTGTAGTCAATGCCTCTTAATTGTTTAAAGCCTTTTACAACCAGTCTGGCATTGTATCTTTTGGAACCATCTGGTTCTTTTTTAATTCGATACACCCATTTGTTCTGTAAGACTTTCTTTCCCTCAAGTAGATGAGTCAGCACCCATATCCTATTCTTCTGTACGGAGTTCATCTCATCTTTCATGGCTAACTGCCACTTAACAGAATCTTCTGTTTGTACTGCTTCATCGTAGTATTCTAGCTCTCCACCATTTGTCAACAGCAAATAATGTAATGATGGTGAGAAGCGTCGTGTAAGTCCGGAAACTCTTGTAGATCTTCTCACATGTGATATAGGAGTAGATGGTTCAAGGTGTTTTTCATTATTTTTTGGATTCTCTTGGACTCTTCCAGCAATATCATCTTCATTGATATCCTCTAACACAGCCTTGTCACGCATCTATGGTTGTTTCCCTATAAGATCAGATTCTACTACATGTCTATCTTTATACAACATAGTTTCATCAAATGTAACATCCTTATGCTTTATGATTTTTCTATTTTAATCATCCTAGAAGCAATAACCAAAATAATCAGAACCATAATCAATAAGATAGCATTTTCTAACCTTTGCATCTAACTTATCTCTAGCATCAGGATCTATGTATACATAGAAAACACGACCAAAAACTTTCAGATATGAGAGATTTACCTCCTTTCTTGTCCATTCCTCCTCAGGAATCTTATATCCCAAAGCAACTAAAGATCCTCGGTTGATCAGAAATACTGCTGTGTTGATTGCATTTGCCCAGAAGATTTTTGGAAGATCTGCATGTAACCTCATGCTCCTTGCTCTCTCGTTCAAAGTCCTGTTCATTCTTTTAGCAACATCGTTTCGTTCTGGTCTTCTAGGAACAATTCTGATCATTGAATTCCACGCCCTGCACGGAAATCTTTGAACTCCAAATTGTCGTACTCTCCACCATTGTCAGCCTCAGACTCTTCACTCTCTGACCAGTTTGGTTTTCCACTTCAACTTTCCACCTAAGTAACAAACACATCAGATTTATTTCAGAAAATAAACCCATACCTTTCTGGTGGAGTCATTAATGAATGTGACATAATAATGTGAGCCTCCAAGGAATTTTACAGGACCTAGTCCCATACATCAGTATGAACTAACTCTAGTTTTTCTGCCTTTGACATTCTTACAAACTTTGAGAAACTAACTCTCTTCTGTTTACCATAGATGCAAAACTCACAAAGGCCCAGATCCACTGATTTTAGATTTGATATTTTCCCTTTTGATGTCAATAGCTTCATTCCCTTTTCACTCATGTGTCCAAACCTCCTATGTCATAGTTTTGAGTCAATTGAGCAATCTACAGAATATTGTCCTCCTTTGAATATTGTTACATATCCTTCATCGTCAATTTGACCTATGGATATCAAGTTCCTCTTAAGATATGGAACATGTCTGACTTCCTTTAGTTTCCATAGTCTATTTTCAATCCTAGTGTGAACTTCACCCTTACCCACAATATCAAGACAACTATCATTAGCAAGATAGAGTCTTGTATTTTCTATTATAACATAGTTATGTAGCAAATCCCAACAGTTGGTAGAGTGAAAAGATGCACCTGAGTCCATAATCCACGACTCAATAGGATTGTCAACACAACAAACTAACGCATCAGCAATGTCTTCACTAGTTGAATTTGTAGAATCATCATCCTTTAACATTATCCTTTGACTGATTCTTCTTTTTCTTTGATGCCTTGCACTGACTACTAAAGTGACCCTTCTTCTCACAATTCCATCGGACAATGTCTTTGCAATTCTTACCATTCCCCTTGGACTTAGATCTTCCATGAGTTTGATTCTGACTGCGGTTTTGACTCATTCCTCTGCTTTCTATGCTTAAAGCAGATCCTTAAGGTTCTCCACATTCCTTTCTGCGAATGTCTTCGCTTACAATCAAGTCTCGGATGTCACTCAACTTCAATTTTGCATTATCTAACAAACTACTGACCCTAGTCATTATTGCAGACCAACTTTTTGGTAGTGATGATAACAGAAGTAGTACCCTGACCTCATCCTCCAACGTGATCTCCACCAAACTCAATTGAGTTATAATCACATTGAACTCGTTAATGTGATCTGCAATGCACTCTCCTTCTGACATCTTAAGATTAAATAAACAACACATCAAATGTACCTTATTCAAGATCAACAGCTTCTTGTACATATCTGACAATACCTTCAACAGATCTACTGTGGTTTTTTCTTTGACGATGTTGAACACTATGTTCCTGATCAACGTCAATCTGACCACATCAAGTGCCTAACAATCTAACAGATTCCAAACCTCCTGATCCATAACTTCTGACTTCTTCCTCAAAAATGGTACATACAACTTCTTTTGGTAGAGATATTCCTCTATCTGTATCTTCCAGAAATCGAAGTCTTTACCATCGAACTTTTTGATTCTGACCTTGCTGTCTTCTGCCATCGCTTCCACTTTTCCTCACGAACCAAACGCTCTCATACCAGTTGTTGGGAAAACGATCTCCTTACATAATCTAGAGGCAAAGCAAGGAAGAACAAAGACAAATACACATAGAAAATTAAAGATTTACGTGGTTCAACAAGTTGCCTACATCCACAACCGTACTAAGATTCTAATTCTTATCTATTTTCAAAGATACATGTTACAAAAAACTGCCCCTTTTATATACATCTACAGGGCTAAGATTCAACTTAATCAAACTCCACATACCCAACAAAAACTCCCCAAAGTAAAATAGTATAATGAACGGATATAAAACCAAGTAAAATTTACTGAAAGAATTGATGAAAAGCACATACCTTGAACATGCGACCCAGTTGCTCAACACATTCCATGACTAATTGCTGGTGACCTAAAACTTTACGACTTTTCATGATCCGTACTATGGAGGCATCAATGGCATAACGTCTATCTTTGTCAACATCTTCGATCACCTTTTTTTTCTCGTCCACAGGAGGCAGTGGAATCTACAATATAAAAAACAATGTATGAATATAATTCAATTCAAGCAACATATAGTAACTGCACTGCTAAAGGCAATACTTCGCAGATTCATTGCTCATACCTTAATCCTCCTCATTTTGTCTGTGAATTTTGAATTGAACTCAAACACATCAGTGGAGGCAATGGTTTTTGTACTAGGTTCCTTGGTAAGAATCTTGTATTTAGCACAAGAAAGAGAATGTAGCAATCTAACTACATCCTCATCCGTCAAGTTCAATTGTGCCATAATTTCTGAATAACTCAACCTGTGTGAGGAATTAAATAGAAGCAAGGCTGAAGCCTGAAACAAAACATCTAAGCTTTAACAATATGGTTAAATTAAGAGAAAAACACCCATTGATAAAATGAAAAAATGGAGATAACCTGATAAGTCGTCACAATAAGCTCCACTGGTTTGGGATCAAACTTGCCAATGATATTACATGTACCCAAAGAGTATATCCATGTGAGCTTTCTATGTTTGGTTTTTGTTTGGTAAAATTCTTTGAAAACCTCTACACACTTAACCTGGACCAAGAATAACAAAATATAATTATATCAAAATATTTGATTGAATATAAAAACTAGAATAAATGTCCAGAAGGAGCAACAAAGAAGCCAAGTGCTTACCATCTCTGCAGGAAGATTGAGGTCAAAAGACTTATAGCTCGGCCAGAATCCAGTAGTCAAAACTGTAACAGTCAAGTCAATTCCAGGATTTGCATGTGGATTGGTACTAAGATATTCCTCGAAGCTTGCCTGATTTTCTCGTGCCAGAGTTAAGTCAGTGACCTGAGGCAAGCAGAAAGATCAAACAAAAACCCTTAATGACATCCAACCATGTGTCTACATCCATAATAAACAACATCAAAGTTTACAGAACAGTACCATTCCCTCCATTTTGGATGTAAACTGTCCCCCACACTGCTGCTTTAATTTAGTCAAAATGCTCCTTTCATGGTCATCATTGGCACTTTTGTCAAATAGAAGCCTCCGAGCAAGCTTTTTCCTGAAACATAGTGGCAGCACATTAGGCATTACAACATGTAAAAATAAGTGCATGAACAACAGATCAAGACAACTGCAGAAAAACTGCACCTATAAAATTCAGCAAACAAATCTTTATCACTTATGTAGGCGAGCAACTTAACTACCTGCAAAAGATGAACATTTAAGAACAAACTGTCAGCAAAAAATATAAAGGTAAATCGAAACGTAAATTGAAAGAAATGTTAATAAATCAACACCTTCTCAAGAGTCTCTTCTATAGCTTCATCACTTAGTTTCTCACTTCCCCCTTTTTTGAGGATATTATCACAGAATGTCGCTAATAGTTCAGCACTGGAGCTTCCTGCTACCCCTTTGTTGCAGAAGACCTCGAAAGCCTCCTTGAGCGCCTGTAGAAATTTTATAAATGTAAATGGAAGTCCTTTAGTTAATAGTGTAAGGATATATATAATAGTTGCAATGCACACCTTATGGAAAAGTGAGTGATTCTGAAAGCAGTCGCTAACATATGCCAGGTACTTGTCATGAAGCTCAATAATCTTTCTAACAAAAACCTGAAGACAACAAACACAACCAATTCTAAACTCCCATGCTAAAACCAGTGTAGAACGACCAACATTATTACCTGCTCCTGCAGACCAACCATGTCCCTCTTCTCTGCCTGTAGAAGTACAAATATCAGCAAAAATACTTCTAAAGCATTAAAAGGATATTTAGAGCATAAAATGGCTTCTCGGACACACTCCATGTTGGCCTAATCATCTTCCCTTTTCTGTGTTATCCTCCTAGCTTGATAGAATATAACCTTGTGATGCAGGTCCTTGTTTAATTTTAAAAAAAAACTTCTGCTGGTAAATTATTATTCCATCGATCTAGCCTGTATTTGAAGATAAAATCTGAACCCAAATATTTTCCAAGGTTTTAAAATCATCAATCAAACTAAGCTCTCATCTATAGACTAAATGTTCATCAATCAAACTAGGCTCCCATCTATGGATTAAATGTTAATGAACATGACAGGCAGGCTGCCTCTAGTTCATCAATCTTTATATGTAAGATTAGTTCAATCAATATGGCCCAAACAAAAGGATTTGGTCTATCGGTAGAATGGAGAATGCATATCTTTGCTTTCTCAACATTTTACATGAGAAATAACTTTTAAGGTGGAAGCAAACAAAATCTAATTTTATTGTAAAGGAGAAATATGATTTGCTAACCTTCTTGTTGCTTGCTGTATCCTCAGCTTGTTTGACCAAGGCTGTACCCTCAGCAGTGACATGCTGCATGAAATACAATTTGAGAAATCATTTCAAGTAACATAAACTTCAGGATAGGTGCCCCTATTTGCCTTTAAAAATACTCCACACAAAATCTCAACAGACACTTTCTCAACCTTAATGATTAGATCAAAATAGCAATAGCCTGCTAAAAATTTTCTTTTTAATCTAATAAACACAAGTAAAATCATTAGAATATCCTTAATATAAGTATAATTATTGGATTGATAGCTACAAATTAAGAACAGCATAGAGCTTGAATTGCTTTGATCCATTGATGAAAGCTTTATTGACTAAGGAAAGGCCACTAAAGAACATAATGAAAGATGGATTTATTAAACCTGTTTGAATATCTGGGAAACTGGATCCAGCCCACGAGGTATTCTACAAAACAACCTGTACATCCTTGATAGATCATCCACCTAACATACAGATCAGAACAAATGTCACTTGTGATAGCTTAGAAAAGACAGTAATTGATTATATTAGAGCAAAATAGGCAATTACTCTACCTTGTCATCCCGAAGCAAAGCATGGCATCCAGAGTGCTCCTTTTCTAGTAATTGGCTTGCATATACAAAAAGTAGCTCATGTTGCACTTTCTGGCAGGATGATAAGATAAAATCAAAATAAATAGTCAGTTTCCCTTTTTTCGCTATTATAATATGAAAAATAAGTTATTGCATGTATACACTAAAAGATTACTTATTTATTTCCTTGAATTAAGTCATGTTTTAACCTGATTTACTAAACATAGAAAAAGGAGCAATGTACCTCTAGCAATTTCTGCTCACTGGAAGAGTGTAGGTAATGGACAACCCTACTACTCTCCCTTTTCAAGCATTCCTCAGCCTGAAGTTTATAACATGGCCATCAAACACCCTGAACATCAAAAGCATGATAGTAGCAAGACCTTATATGAGAGATACCTTTAACATGTAATCTGGACATGAGTCCTCCACTATCCAATTTGTAGCCTTCCTAGAATAATATCCACCAGTATCTTTAACCATTTCTGCTTCAAAATCATTCTCGTAGCACTCCATGCTACCCATACCAATCTCAACAAAAATTCCCAATACATTCTTTAACAAGCTCCGGTCAATCTGTTCCCCCTCCCTCTCTTGATCAATCTGAGATCCCAAATAAGGTCTAATTAGCATGGTTCATGCTTCTAAAGGAAAATTAAATCAAATGATCAGCACTAACATACCAGTGAAATTACAGCATCTCTCACTTTACCCTTAATCTCTTGATAGACCTGCAATGTTAGTAGATAAGCATTGATGAAACTAAGAAATGCACACATATCATTAAGAGAGGAAAGAAGACATGTAGATAACTGGATAACAAAAAAAAATAAGTATCTATAAAACTAAGAAACACACATATTGATAGAGGAAAGACGACGTGAAGGTAACTGGATGACAAAAAACAACTCATTTATAAAGATGTGCTTTTCTTAGAGGAATTTTAAAAAACAATTTAAGAAAAAGAGAGAGGAAGAGAATACCAGCTCACGGAAGCAAGCATAGCCAACATCATTGAGAGGAGGAAGTGACCTCCGTGCAATAAAATAGCGATCCAGATAATAAAAGAAACGTGAAAGCCATCGAACCATAACTTTGTGATTTTCCCATCTTTTCACTAGTTCTCTTAACATGAACTCGTCGTGCTTTTCTCTTAAAGATGGAAGGACCTGAACAAGAAAAAAAGATATGGAACTTTTAGAATACAAGTAATGAAGCAAAGATGCTAGATGTAGGTATACACAACCATACATACAGGATAGATATGTCACTGTCATAGTGCATTATTGTAATTAAGCAAAAAGGAAGAGTAAAAATTACACTTCCAGAACAGCCTCAAATATAAAAGAAAACCAAATTGAGCATATTATGTTCACCCATCACCTACACAAGTGGCCAGATGGAAATATATGTTTAGATTGATCACAAACAAGAGAAAAACTACCTCAAACAGTTTGAATAATAATCGTAAAAGATCTACATACTATCATAGTAATCACTGCATTTTGGTATTTTGAATTAGTTAGCATGTAAATTTAAAAAACTCAAATTTGGTCAAAATTCTTTTATATGCATGGAAAAGAAATTGTTGTCAAACAAAAAAACAATTAAAAATTGCAATCAGCAGAGAAGGCAACAATCAGAGAAATAAACATGATGATCTTGTAAAGTTGAAGATATAATAAGGTCTAGAGCATTACAAGCATAACCAGCCACCTGAATCTTTGACTCAATCCATACTGATTGTGTATTTTCCGAGCACAATAATTCTCCTCTGAGTGTATGGACGAGTCAGCTGTTATCGAAGAATTCCATATATTGTGTGAAAGAATATTGGTACCGCAAAGCAATTTGCCAAAGGTAATGAAAGTGTTCAAATATCAATGCATTTAAAACAATATTGACTCATGATAAAAGGGCATGTGAATATGAATATAGTTGTGTGGGCTACATCACATCAAAAATTGAAGAAGACAAGTTAAAAATAAACATGACAGTGCAACTGAACCTGAATTAAAAATACCACATACCGTTGAGGTGATATACTCCTCAAAAGATTCGCGGTACTTGTCATATAGTTGTTGTGAGTAATCATGAGGGGGCTTCTGAGTGCACATGTTATAAATAGTGCTGGTATGAAGAAGGTAAAAACACGATTAAGAATCAGAAGAGCTATTAGAATAGCTAAACAACACATTAGCAACATGAACTCTATCGAGTAAATGGGCCACTTACGTGTAGAGCATCATATAGTCCTCCGAGCTGAACTGTGGTTCATTTTTGTCTTCTAGGATATTCTTCAGTTTCGTAATACCCTTCTGCATAAAATCCCATCCCTGCTCCAAATCTATCGTCTTCCGTTCATTGATAGCCATATTTCAGACCCAAAACAGTCCCTAAAAGTCAAAAAGAGAACAATATATTACCCAAGCAAAACCAGTAACCACCTGAAACACCATACCAATCAAAGCCCTATTTACCAGACAGTGACCATTTCAAAACTAGAGATCCTGACGAACTCGTTGCATAATATATATTCAGAACGAGCGATTTGCGGATGTTCTAAACCAATATCGCTAAACAAACACAAAATAGAAAAGGCAAAGAGAAAAATAACTCTACCAAATCGTGCCCGAGCAACAGCAAAAAAACACCTTTTACAAAGCAAACACCAACTCAGAACCAATCCCAGACCAGATTAGAACCAGATGCATGAGATGCGTCCCACTCAACAGAACCTGAACGCGAAACAAAGATCAAGCCCCAGACCTCGACCAAAACAATCCAAACAACCGTCCGAATCGGGCGAAGGAGCAAACCAAACAACTCAGAACCGAATCCGAAATCGTCTAAGAACATGGAACAGACAACAAGAGAACCAGAATCCCGTACCTAATCGGAACCCTAGTAGCGGCCCAACCACTTCGCAAGCCGAATCGCGAGACGAGGGCTTCGTTTTGGGGGAGAAGCGGAAGAGGAACGAAGCAAGGAGGTTCTCCTCAGTGAGGGTTTCGCCATACAAATCCACTTCATTTATAGCGTCTTGTTTTAATCAGCTCGGGAATTCTGTCTTCCGAGAGCTATTAAAAACAGGAAATGGTCCTGTAGGAACTTTTTTTATTTTTTTTGTTTTAAAAAATAAAAATTAATTATATAATTATTTAATATATAAGATAATTTATTGTATATTAAAATTTCATCTATTCACTGTTGATTTAACTGCTAAAATTTAACAAAACATGTTAAATTTTAATACCTGTAAATCAAAGGTTAATAGTTGTTTGATTTAAATAAAAAATTTACTATATATTTATAGATATCTAATAAAAATATATATACAGTTAATTTTTTTCTATGCATTTATTAAAAAAAAGTACCGACGACCATGTCAAATGTAGACACCTACATTAAATTTTCCCTCGATATTTATTTAAGGAGATTGTTTCCCTTAATTGCAATGGTGTAGAATAAACATTGTGATGAACTCAGATGTATTTTCCATATAATTTAGCCTTGTAATTGTATATGTTGCACACTCGATAAAATACTTAGAGGGCACAGGCAAAGTATAGGGTGCTACTGATTTTGAGTTGTAAGTAAAACACAATCATTATGAAGTTCTACGATTTACTATTGTTTTCTTCATTTTTATTTAGTGAATAATTTGTGGCATGAAGGAAAACATCTAAGTTCAGTAACCTTATCATTTCGCCATAAAGTAATTTCAAATGTAAAATTCTTTTAAGAAAAGTAAGATGCAACACTCTAAATTTTTATCGATTTTGTGGACCAGATGTGAGTATTGGAAAGTGTGTGTAAAATACCAAATAGTATGCGTTTTATATAAAATACAGACTTCTCTACGTTCTATACCTATAGCAATTTAGACTTCTAAAGTGTTAAACACAAACAATGTTGCGTTTTATGTAAAATGCATGAGTTAACGTGTTTTACGCCTTAGACTATTTTCGAAGAATTCTAGCGGAACCAATTTCCTATATATGACTCAAAGAACTCCTCTCCTTTAAGTTTTCTTCTTCCTCCGCTCCTTTGTCCATGAGAGCAATGTTTTCAAAAGGAGAATTTAGGAGAGAGAAAAATGATTAGCTTACATGGATTTACATGGTAAAGGTGGAGTTTATTTTTCCTCAACGAGGCCGACCTTCAACAACCTTCAGTTGTTTCAAGCATTGAGCTCGGTCAAAGAATTGCTAGGAAGGCGCTGCAACTCTCAGTTCAAGGTGGGTTTCGTTTGGGTTCTTTGGACATGAGCTTTCTTTTCTTCTTCCCTTTCTTTTAGTATGCATGTACTCATTCTTTGTATTCCTGATGTTGCTCGAGTTGTTGAGGATTATTGGACCCGAGAGGGAGCTTAGGGAAGTTTAAGAAGATTCATCGGAGCTCTGGAATCGCATGGAAGCTTGTAGTGTGGAGTCATGTTCACCTTGTGATGTAAGGTACATACCTTGTTGGATTTGAATTTTAGTGGTGAATTATAATATTCCTGATACATACTTGTAACAATTATGATCGTCACATACTTAATAAATCACTTAAATTTTTTTTTAAAGAAACACTGAATCATAAATCAAATATCAAATTATTAATAACATAAAGATAGAAAATCTATCCAAGATTCTCGATTTGTGATTGAGTAACTCCTCTACGTGCACTAATAAGGAAATCATCTTCAAATCTACACCTACGATATAAAACAAAGCATACATGAGTGATCACTAAAAATATCACCTAATATACACCCAACAAGAAACACAAGATTAAAAATAATACAAGACAGAACCAAAATACGTTGGTGGAATACACAGTCATAACGCATCACCTCAACATGCAAAAAAAATCACAAAATTGAGACTGACATCACAACATTAATGTCAAAGTTCAAAATCTCAAGAAAAATACGATGCACCAAACAACCTGTGCATGCACGACCACACAAAATCTAAAATTTATAGGAAAAATCGACTCGAAAATCACAACTCAAAGCCACATTAGCATCTTAATATTGATGCCCTAGAAATTTACTCAAAACCTCTAAAATCATAATACATACAAGTCACCACAATATGCATTAGAAGAATAATATTAAAAATCATTGAAATCTCAACATAATCCACAAAGCTAACAAAAACGTGCACATGTAATGCGTGCTAGATGAATTGCAGATCTCCTATCTGCAACCCATCCCAAAACTCAACTAAAACATATACGTAAAACTCTAAGACATGCATATCAGGTAACTCAACTAAAAATAGCTGAAATGAGGTCTACTATGTTTCTAAAATAATGAAATTACAATGATCGAAGCACAAAAACATAATACATTTCAGAGTGCATTCAAAAACTTAATAATAAAACTGTTAAAAGCTTAACACAACATGGAGCACCCAATTATTTTTAAATAACTCCAAATACATAGTTTGAACCTGCATCCTTAATATACGAATCAAATAGCCAATAATGTCTAAATACTCTATTGCATGCAAAACATTCCAACAACATATACACATACACGTGTCGTGTTACTCTAGCCTAAGCAACGGACATCGACCACAAGTAACCGCCAAAGTGCATGACACTGTTACGAACAAGCCACCCTACAAAGAAGTTCACCCATCTCGAGGTCCTTCTTTCAGAAGAACTCTCCCAACTATCCACTCTGTGATGTCATCAAAAGTGAAGCACGTGCATATCATACTATGGTCAAAATTCACATGGTACTTGCCATCGACGTCCTCAATATTCAGGACACCTAGGGAAATCTGACCTTGTCAATACCTAGTCTCTACGCCTTGGCCATCCAGGACTCATACCCCTAATCCTGTTGGCACTCAATTCGAAACCTCAACCTAGGCCTTGTACATTATTCTCCGGACATCTCAGTCGTCCCTAGTCCATTAGTATGATCCTCAAACGCTCTTGACTCTCCAATCTCAGCCTCAATATCTCAGCCTCAATCCTATAAATCCATAGACCTTAACTTCGTTGGCCTTTTGGTCTCCATAAATGAAAAATAGTGAAAAAACATTTGAAAACTTATTCCGAATAAATCAAATTACACTTCAACACAACAAGAAACAACTCCCTGCTATTCAAGCAAAAACATGTGACCATACACGTGACTCATCTTTACAATCAATACACATAAGCTAATCATGTCAGAGGCACATGCCACAAGTGTCCTTGCAATCTAGAGCATTTTACTCAATTTAAAACTCATAAGAGGAAATCTCACTAGCAATAACAATAATTATAAAAGTACAGATTATAAAATCATTTTACTCAATTCTCAAAACATCTACTGAAAATCGTACTTTCTGGGCATTAAATTAAACCTGAAGTATCGACATTGAATGTCAAAACAAAGGTCTTGAGGTCTTCTTTACAACAAGAAAAAACTCAAGCAAAACCAACACCTAGAACTCAAGTTTTGCAGTAAGGTATAAAATGCTACTTGCCATGCATTTTACATAAAATGTAGTATAGTCAGTGTTCTACACCCTACCTTTGCTTCTAAATACATTATTCAGTGCACACTACACATAAAAACTTAGGCTCAAATATAAGAAAAATGCATTCTAAATTGTCTATAAAACTTACTCCACAACAGAGCAATTAAGGGAAGTTTCAAATAACCTTGATCATCACATAAATTAATTTCTATAATAAAAATAATTAGATTCTGCATTATAGGCACAAGATGTGTAATATGGTACATTCTACATATGATGCATTAAGTCCTGCATCCTACACCTAGGTAACAAATTTAACACTAAATTCCTCCTTGAACTTAACATGCAAAGCTACAACAAATTTCATGGCACCATAGTGAACAGAAATACAACTTATCCTAAGGCATGCAATGAGATTCCAACACCTAAATTTACACTAAAACTATCCTACATGGGTATGTACCTTACACCATATGAGAACCCAACTCCACACAACAAGCTCACAAGCTAACCAGAGCTTTGATGACTCCCCTGAAAACGCCCCCAACCTCCCTTTGAGCTCCACCGATCCTCAACAACATGTGCAACACAAGGATTCCAAAAGATTATCACAAGAAAAGGAGGATGAAAGCACAATCACTCAAAAAACTCAAACCATTACTCACCTATAGTTCTGAGTTGCAACACCTTCTTGGTGAATTCTCCAGTCAAGCACGACGTCTGAGAAGGAGGACGTCACTAGAGGGTTTGCCACAACTTCCTTGCCTTCAACGTGCATGAGGAAAACAACCTCCTCTCCCCCATGCAAGACCATGCAAGCTCAATCTCTGTCAATTCTCCACACTCATCCTCCCTCCCAAGCTAGGAACTCTTAGATTCCACGAAGAAACAGAAGTGAGACGAAAAGAATGTCTCAAATAAGAAGGCTAAGCATTATATAGGTAGTTGACACTGCTAAAATTTTTTTGAGACCGTTCGAGATGTAAAATGGGCTACTTCCTATGTCAAATATAAAACACACCAAATTATACGTTTAACACTTCAAAAGTCCAGACTAATAGGTGTAGAACACAAACACTACTGTGTCTTATATAAAATGCAACTACGTTAGCATTCTACACTTAGTCCCTAAGTCACACGTTTAGCAAACAAAAACACGTGGACAAATCACACTAGGAAAACATGCTTGAAAACTGCACCTACAATATGACTTAGTCGACCATGCCAACAACTACGTAAATATTACAATGTTGTAGTCCCCAGTCAATTTTGTTCAACTTCAGTACCTCTAAGCTTTCTAAAGCATTCAATGCATGCTAGTTCCAAGGAGAGTTTGATTAATGATCTATAATTTAGGTGTTAGACACAAGAACTTGTATGTCTTGTATGAGTCGTAGCATCACCCACATCTTATACATGTAATTTAGAATTTGGTTGTTTTCCTTACAGAGTTAATTAATGTAAGGACTTAGGGTACTGAAGTTTCTTTTAATTGTGTTGATTTAGAATAAACATTGTGGATGAACTCAATTGTGTTTTCCATATAATTTAGTCTTGTGATTGTGTGTCTTCTGCATTGAATAAAGTATTCAGAGGCACAAGTAGGGTATAGGATGCAAGTGTTTCTGCATTTTATGTAAAACACTGACATTATGGTGTTTTACACTTTACTATAGTTTTCTTCTATCCTATTTAGTGAATATACATGGTGAAGGTTTTTATGCATAGTGTTTTCAATTGTAGCATGTTAAGGGTATAAATGGAACCCTAGGTGCATTTTTTGACAGTGTTGGGTACTTTGTGAGATACCAGAGTTAGTCGAGTGGTTCTGTGTGTATGAATCGGGTGGTCTGCGTGTATGGACCATGCGTGTAGTTCACATGTACAGTCCACATGTATGTTTCACATATTTTGGTTTGATTTTATTAGAAATAAGTTTTCAAATGCTTTTCTACTATTTTTTGTTTGTAAAGACCAAAAGGTCAAGGAGGTTGAGGTATGTAGACTAATAGGACTAAGGTTGAAGGTCTTGAGCCAAGAATGTTGAAAGATCATACTAATCAACCAAAGACAATTAATACTTCTGAAATGTCATGTGCGAGACTTAAGTTGAAGTTATGAGTTGAGTGTTGACAAGGTCAGGGATGAAAGTCCCTGGGTGGCTCAGGTGTAGGGATTGAGGTACTGGCAGAGTCAATGGTTTAGTTTTCCCTGAGTGACTTAAGTACCAAGTATGTTGATAGTATGTACCCTATGAGAATTAGCCAGAATGTGATATACGTGTCTCGGTTCTAGTAACATTCTAGAGTAAACAGTTGTGAGAGTCCTCAGAGAGGACAAATTGAGACGAGTGGGCTCATCCATGGTAGTCCAAAGTGTCAGTTGCTTGGCCCTTAGTACGTTTCGATGATTGCTTGTGGTCGGTATCAATTACTTGGACATGAGTGACGCAACATGTGTGTGTTGTTGAGGTGTTCTATATGCAATAGAGTATTTCGACAATATTGGTTGTCTGATCCGTACATTGAGGTTGCAGGTTCAACCCATGTGTTTGGAGTTACTCAAAGATAATTGAGTGATCTATGCTATGTTGAGCTTTCAACAGATTTATTATTAAGTTTTTGAATGCATATTGAGATGCATTATGTTTTTTGTGCTTCGATCAATGTTGTTCAATATCTGAAAAGCATAATGAACCTAGTTTTGACAATTTTGAGTTGAATTGTCTTAGATGCATGTCTTAGAGTTTTACATGCAGGCTCTAGTTGGATTTTAGGGTAGGTTACAAATAGGAGACCTGCAGTTCCTCAAGTGTGCGTTACATGTGTGTGTTTTTGTTAGGTTTGTGGAATATGTTGAGATTTTTATGATTTTTAATATTATTCTTCTGATGCATATTGTAGTGACTCATATGCATTATGATTTTAGAGGTTTTAAGTAGATTTCTAGAACATCAGTATTCAAATGTCATTGTGGCTTTGACTTGTGGTTTTCGAGTAGGTTTTTCCTATGGATTTCAGGTATTGTGTGATGGTGCATGCATAGGTGGTTTGGTGCTTCTTCTTCTTCTTTTGAGATTTTGACCCTCAACATCAATGTCGTGATGTCAACCTCATTTTTGTGGTTTTTTTCACGTTGAGGTGGCACATTATGGCTGTGCATTGCACCAGTGCAATTAGGTTCTGCCATGTATTGCTTTTAGTTTTATATTTCTTGTTAGATGTATGCTAAATAACTTTTTTAATGGTCTCCCACATATGCGTTGTTTTGTATTACAAGTGCAAATTAGAAGATGATTTTCTTGTTAGTGCATATAGAAACTGCTACTATTGCGGGTGCTACTGCTGTTGAGGTTGCACACTGTTATCACTAGACAGGCGAGAAGTCGAAGCATCAATGGGGATTCGGATTCGTGGGTTTTGCAGCCATGAGTCGTCGTTCTGTTGCTGCCACTACTACTATTGAGTAGGGTTGCGGTCGTCGTGAGTGCTCCTACTATTGGGCTACTGTCAGGTGCTAAAGGTGCTGTTGCTGGGCTATCGGGAACTACTGCAGTTGTTGTCGAATTAAGCATTGAGGAGGGATTGCTAGTTTGTGTTTGGTTCCTATCTCTTGTTACACACCCTACCAAATAACCTCTTTATATTTCCTATATATTCCATGATAACTGTAATTGTGCTTGGAATTCCGTATAGGAATTCAGTTGAGGCAGCCAAGGTACTGGGTGTGCTCGAGTTCCCTATATAGGAGCGCTTATATGTGGTTTTGATGGATTTTGTGAATTGGTCTACATAAAGATTAATGCATGAGTTGGGGTATTCAGTTGCATTGTTCCAAATTTTCAATGAGATTTAGCTTCCTATTGTTATGCATGAATTTTATTGAAGATTTGTAGGTTTTGGTTGGTTTTGGGGCAAGTGTGCGCTCGTGTGTTTGTTGGACAAGACAGCTCTCCTATGTCGCGCGTTTAGGGTGCACGTGAGCCCTACGTGTTTGGGTTGTATGTTCTTAGCATGTGTTTTAGTAGTTGGTAGTGTAATAATGGTTGCAATTGGTGTTTGGTGATGTTTTTGAGTGGATTTTGAAAAATAAATTAAATGATTTTTCAAAAAGAATTCGAAAAGAAATGCATCAATTTTGAAAAAGATTTAGAAAAGAATTTTCATGGTTTTTAAGGGCCAAAAGGCCAAAATTTCAAGTCGATCTCCTAGGATGAGTGACACCCCTAGATGGTTGGAAATTAGTTGTCAAGGTTGAGGTCTAAAAGGTTTTTCGTGATTTTAAAGGAGACCAAGAAGTTAAGGTTGAAGTCTGTGTAACTAAGAAATCAAGGATGAGGTTTAAGACTAAGAGGTTGAAGAATCATGGTCAACTGATGAGGGATAATAGATACCCTTGGTCCTTGGATGGTCAAGAGCTAGATATCTAGGTTGAAGTCCACGGAGTTGTATTGACAAGAATAGGAGGAGAAATAGTCTTCTAGATTGTTAAGTGTAACAATCCCAAGGATGACGAGAGAGCGGATCTCGTGTGTGTTGTCCTATGTGGACATTTATGGATTTTAAAGTACAAACTTGGAACAGAGAGCTTTTGCATAGGATGGCTCTGTCGCAGCAGTGCAGTGTACCTTGGCGACTACTTGTGGCTAGTATCGATCGCTTGGACTTGAATAACATGACATGTTTTTGGATTGTGTGTGAGTGGTTTCGTGTGGATTTGTGGATGAGATAGATTTGATTTGACATACAGTGTCATTTAAGTATGTATGTTTCAAAGATATTTCAAATGTGTATGTGGTTTTGGTTGAAAAAATGGAAAAAGATTTTGAAAAGCATGTTTAAAAGATTTTAAGCTTGTTTGCAATAAAATATTAAGGTGTTATGGATTGTACAAATTTTTGGTGTTGGTGCTGCCACGTAGGGCAACCATGGGTGCTAGAAGTTGAATATTCGATAATTCCAATTTCTTGGTTTGTGGTTTTGTAGCTAGTAGGAGTGTGCTAAATGACTCTTAAATGTCGCTCACGCATACTTTAATGATTTTCTTGTAAGTACATCTATTAGAATAGCAGTCCAGTCTAGTGTATATAAAAGAATTATGTAGCCGCCCATCACAGATTTTGAGTAGAGTTTATTGTTTGTTAAGTTTAACTATTTATTTAAATTTCATTGCATTTAATTATTGAGTTTTTTTATTTTTTAAAAATAGCCTCAGTTGTGTTTTGACTAGAGTTATGATTTTGTATTTTCTAACAAATCTCGAAGTATTATCATAATTTTTTCAATATCTGGAGTTCTCCTATACTACTTCTAACAAGGGGTTGTTAATTACTATGAAAGAACATCGTTACAATTATCACACACGTATTCCATAATAAAAGTGAGAATAATTATATAATAAAATTCATATATCAATGGCAAATGAGAAAAAATATTTACATGTTATCATGTATGTTCAAATATAATATCGAAACTAGCATGTAGTTAACATACATAATGTTAATAAGAATATCAAATCAAACACAAATATTATCAAATATAATGTTGATAAAATACATGCTCAAGTGTAAACGAAAATTTTTATATAAAATGTGAGATAGAACATGTATATAATCGAATATAATGTCTATGAAAATACACGATCTATTGTAAAAAAAAGAATATGAGACCAAGTACACATATGATTGAATATAATGTCGATAAAAACATATAATCTAGTATAATTTAATAACGATATAAAGTTGGGTATACATCAAATATAGTATCGATAAATATGTCATGAAATTTGTCTAAGTGTGAAATTAAATGTAATATTGATCTAATCATGAGATCAAACATAATTTAATTGGATTAATATCAAAATAAATTGAATATAATGTTGATATAAATTTAATTTATGGTATCATATTTTATCACCCATGACATGCCAAAAAACATGCATTTGAATATGATGTCGAGAGAACGAAGTGTAGAGATGATCAATATATACAAGCGAGAAAAAAGGTTGAAGAAGTGCATTATATAAAATCGTATTATTGAATATAATGTAAAATAATATATTCTACGGCATTTCATTTAAATGCAATACAAAATACATGAATCATGCGTCAAAGCATATAAACTTGCATTGTTGAATAAAGTGTTGAATGACACATTGTGTATTGTTGCATATAGGGCAACATGAAAGATATGAGTCATATATGGCATACATGAGTTTGTATTATTGAATATAATGTCAAATAATACATGGTATAACATTACATATAAGGATGTTAAAAAATGTATGTCATTTTAACATTGCATTACTGGTAATTTATCATATACATGAATTTTGGATGCATGTATTACCCTATGGTGGTGTGATTTTCAAAAGGAAAGAGGAAACCTTACAATGACGAGATATTCTCCTTGTTGTTTTCTCCTTGAGTTAGATGTGGATGCAAGTGTAAGGTCGAGTATCGTGGAACTCCTTGGACGACTTCTTCTTTCTCTCTTTGCATTATAACCATTTATCTTTACGGGCATGTATGTTTTTAAGTGTCTATATCGTTCCTTCGTATCTCCCATCCTTATATAGAGATGGTACACCTCTTTTTAAATTCGTATTAGATAATTATTTGAATTCAAAAATTTCCAAATTTACTTCAATGTGATTGAATGATGTCAATTATCTTTCCTCAATCACTTTGATTTTAAAGTGACATGTCGACGTATTCGAATTTTAAGATTTATCCAAATCTTTCCTTCTTTCTTTTAAACCATATAGATGAGATAACGCTTGATACATAAAAGGGAGGGAAGTGTCTCATGTATGTAGAGTATCTCCACCCTTTGCTCTTGAGTCAATAACGAACTTTGAATTTGAAGTAATGTCTTCAGTAGACTTTCTTGAATTAGGTTGTCATGGACTACAAGGCTTAACTGTAACAAAAAGACTATTAATGTCAACAGAGATATATCTTTTTTGCTTTGGATTTTTCGAATGCGAATTAAGATAAATTGAATATTTATAATTCAAAATTTCTCAAATTGATTGTCACAATATCCGAATTTGATTCAAAATTTGTTGGATAAAAGAAAATAAAATCCAAATTTGAGCTGATTTTTTTTCAAATTCAAATATATTTGATCTTTTCAAACATCACGTAGCCTTTTACACTCCTAACTAAAGTTCAACTTTCTAGGGGGAAAAAAGGGACAAATGTAACATGTTTTTTTTTTTGGAATCGGTTATATGAAATTTCATTTCAGAGGCTAAAGAAGCCAAATAAAAGTATCACCAAGTCATAATTATACAAAACTTGGAACCTAAAGTCCCAGTTAGAAATGGATCAGAGATTTAATCCAATAAAAAGAGTACCACAGAAAGATACTAATAGAGATAGTTCAATTAAGATACAACGCTTATTTCAAGCCTCAAAATCCTCCAAAGTATTTTGTAAATTTCCTGATTGCACTCTAGGAGGTTCAACTTCAGGATTGCTTTTGGAGGATGAAGGGATAGAAGTAGAAGTGGGTTGCTCCACCATCTGTGAAGCCATAGCAGAAGTATATTGAAGTAATTCTTCCTTTTCAAAGCCTGAAACAAGTGTTTCTACCCAAAAACAGTCTCTATAGATGTTATGTGGCTTAAATAGCAGTCTCTATAGATCCTATGAATCTAACAACTACAATAAGTAATTATAAGACCGTGGCTCACATGTTCATTCATTCAACTCATAGAGCTATGGATGTAGGACTACAATATATCAATAGAATGTTATTTGTTATAAGTTATTATATATGTAGAATTTAAATAAAAGTTGACCTTTTCAACAGATAATTTTTTTATCTGTTAATAAGTCGACTTGTCTTGATTTACACTATTACGTCACAATGATTATTTAAATTTTGTTTAACGAGTTTCTCACATTTATTTATCAATGTCCACCAAAAAAATTAAGCATTTGGATAGAATTTAGAGGTTGCATTACATTAATAATATTATGCTACAATTTGATTCAAAATCTGACAAATAAAGAAAATAGAATCTGAATTCGAACCGAATTTTGTCGAATTCAAACTTATCCAATCTTTTTGGATATCACACAACCATTTACGCCCTCTAATTCTAATTCCATCTGTAATTTTAAAGAGGATGGCGTTTGGATTAGGCTCGAGGGTGTCCCATACCACATTAGAAATATTGAAATCCTTAAGCACATGGTTGAGCATTTTGCTGACCTACTGGAAATTGATTCTAACTGTACCTTCAACTTGGTGTTGGAAAAATCTATTAATATGTTTTGATGATAATAAAATAAAATGTGATTAATTGTTAATTAATCACTTTAGAAAATATGACAAGTAATCATTAAAACCAAATATTCAAATATACATATCTGTGAACATACTTGCCTTGATAGAAGCTTTTTGAAAGCTTATATCAATTCGGCATACCGAAAATTTTCG
>JAMKQA010016763.1:0-31924 GCA_024699735.1 Posidonia australis
TTATCATGTCCCTTTTTTGTTGGATCAGGTGGTGCTAATTGGTGCTATCAAAATCATCTATTATTTGGTAGTGTTGTTGTGCTCTATTTATTTTTTTTATGATTACTAGATCCACCAACGAAGAGTAAAAAAACAAGAAACTTAAGATGTTTTTTTGTAAACGGTAATTGATATATAGCATACTCAAACACTTGATTATGAGAAACCACTATCAAGTGATATAGTATATATGATGTATGTGGGAGTTGAACTCACAACATAGTGATTATTGCCAGTGTTCTTATTCATTACATCATCATAGTCATCATGATGGTCATGATCATCAATAATTATGAGGCTAATTTGTTTACTATGTGGGCTTTTGTCTTATCATGTCCCTTTTTTGTTGGATCAGGTGGTGCTAATTGGTGCTATCAAAATCATCTATTATTTGGTAGTGTTGTTGTGCTCTATTTATTTTTTTTATGATTACTAGATCCACCAACGAAGAGTAAAAAAACAAGAAACTTAAGATGTTTTTTTGTAAACGGTAATTGATATATAGCATACTCAAACACTTGATTATGAGAAACCACTATCAAGTGATATAGTATATATGATGTATGTGGGAGTTGAACTCACAACATAGTGATTATTGCCAGTGTTCTTATTCATTACATCATCATAGTCATCATGATGGTCATGATCATCAATAATTATGAGGCTAATTTGTTTACTATGTGGGCTTTTGTCTTATCATGTCCCTTTTTTGTTGGATCAGGTGGTGCTAATTGGTGCTATCAAAATCATCTATTATTTGGTAGTGTTGTTGTGCTCTATTTATTTTTTTTTATGATTACTAGATCCACCAACGAAGAGTAAAAAAACAAGAAACTTAAGATGTTTTTTGTAAACGGTAATTGATATATAGTACACTCAAACACTTGATTATGAGAAACCACCATCAAGTGATATAGTTTATATGATGTATGTGGGAGTTGAACTCACAACCTCTCGTACAACCACAAAGAGGTTTCACCACTAGATCAAGTGGCTACAGACAGAAACTTAAATGTTACAGTAGACAATTGTTGTGTTTTGACGTCAGTCCATAAACTGGCCCGATAATAATGGTTGAAAGATTTGTCAAAAGTGCAATCAAAGTTAAAAGGGGCAAGTTATGAAAAATAAATTCGTTTTTCAAAGACCAAATGCACCGGAACAATGCCATTAAAAAAAAAAAAGGGACCAGGCCTGTAAATCAAGATTTTATCTGAACAAGTAAAATATGTGATCAATGCCTATAGGGTTAATGTCATTAGTGTGAATAATGAACTGCCACATGTTCTTAGCGAGTGGACAGAAAAAGAAGAGATGAACAGAAGTTTCAAACATCTTCGTTGCTGAGAACGGTAGTTTTGGTCCCCAGTCCACCACTCCCCCAGCCGGAGGAGAACCATCAAAAGGGGAATATCATGTGTCGACGATGGACAATGTAGATCCAGAATTACAGAAGTGTACTTGAATAAGTTAAAAATTTAACTAGAATGTGGCTGCTGGGATTCGAGCCCAGGTCTCCACGGCCACAACGTGGAATTCTCACCACTAAACTACAGCCACTTTGGTGGTCATAGTTTTCAGGAATAATAACTAATATTAATCATGTGAGCAGTGAATACGAATTATTTACTCCAACCGTGAGAGCATAAGAACATGGGTGTGCATTAGCCCACTTCCTCAAGAGATTTCAGCTATTTAACTCTCTCGTATCTCATTTTTGCTTCCTAGAACTTGTTCATGTACAAGTTATATACTTAGGATCAACTTCAATTCTTATTTAAGATATTTGAGGACAACCTTTATGTCACAGTATGTAATCATTAAATTTAAAATCTAAAATGTTAGATGTCATCTGCATTCTTTAATATGCATGTAAATGAAATTTCTAGAGATTTTAAAACTTCTAATTTAAGAATCTAAGATATATTAATTATGACTCATTATAATTTGTCATAACACATAAAAAATTATTAAATTCATATATGAATAGATCTATATGTTAGATATTTATAAATGACTTGAATTTGGTATGTATTTAATCTAATAATGTATATTAAGATCCATGAATCGTATTTGATTTTAAATTTTATACATATTTGATCTAATAATACATGCTTTAAAATCATTGATTTTTTTATTTATTTGATATATAAGCTGAAGGTTTCAAAATGACTTGATTTTTTTTATATCTAAGCTAACGAATTTTGAATTTGAACTTATAATCTTAATTTTTAGAGTTGTCTTTAAAATACTCAAACGAAAACAAGATATATGTAATCCACTCATAGGGCTACACTTTTAGGTCTATTTGATTATATTTTTACAGGGTTAGATCTTTTTTTGTACCTAGAAGTTGATGTTTAAAGTTATAACTAGAAGGTGGCTTCTACTATAATGTATAGAATTTGTTTGATAAAAATTAAAATATCTAGATTCTAGACTCTAACATTAATGTCAATAGACCAATCTATACTCCTTTAAATCCTAAAATACTAGAATCTTACAAGGATAGTTTAGGGAAAAAATAAAACCCATGGTTTCTAGTAGAAGTAGTCCAACATCAACGTCTATGGAATCTATGTTAATGTCAGAGTGTAAACGGAGCGAATATATATTTGAATCCGTATTCGACTGAAAAAACTGGATACAGATAAATTCATATCTATATTCGTTAAACATTTGATATCAAATATTCGAATTATCCAAAATATATTTAAATGTAAATAATAAGTATTATTAATTAGATTAATTAACCATATGTTATATGTGAAATTTAAATAAAAATATAAACTTAAAACTAGAAAAATGGAAAGATAATTGATTACTTATACATTGGATGGATTTAAATACAAATACGGAAGCAAATATTTTACGAATATGTATATTTTTTCAAATAAGAATTTTTAAGAATCAAATATATCAACATCCGAATTCAATTCAATTTTTTTTATATTCATATTCGTTCCATCAGTTGTTTTTTTGGATAAAAAACCAAGAATTCAGTTGTAGATTTTCTAAATTCAAATTTCTATTGACACCCTTAGTTTAATGCATAACTTTCATGTGATAAAAGTTCTAGAAGCTATAGCTTCTACTAGAAGCTATATTCTATTATCCAACTTGGAATAACTTCTACGTATTTTAAACTTTTGTCAGAATCTACTTGTACCACTTCAAGATTTAGTTCTACATTATTTAGAATAAGAAATTAGTGAGGTTAAATAAATATCAGAATCAATTACCATATCAACTTCAACTTAAGCATTCTAGGTCAAATTGTTGAATCTTAAATTGTTGTAGATTAATTAAACCTAGGTTGTTACACTACTTTCCAAAATCCAATCAGAAACTAAATCAAATGCATTCTTAGTGAGATTTGTTCATGTTGTTAAAGAGTCATTACCACCAAGGCAATCACTGAATACAAAGGAGGTGCTTAGAGAAAGGTAGTGATTCCTTTACAAAGTTTGGATTATTGTGATGAGATGGGTCTTGTAATGAAATGAGAGTGGAAGGTTGTCAAGGTACATTAAGAATAGGACTCTAATTGGTGAGGGTGGATGGATCAAGGTCGAGCTTAGATAAGATCTAAGTGTGGTCCAGAGCAATTCTAAGTGGGTTGGGCCGTATGGTCCAAGCTCGATCCAATATTGGAAAAAAAAAAGAGGAGGCAAGAAATCTTCGTTAAGATTTTGTTTGATGTTGCTAAGATTTTATTAAGTTTATTTTCAATTTTTACATGTTTTCTCCTCGCAAAATACATGTCCAATTCCAATACTTAAAGAGATCTTCTTCTTTTTGGATTATTTTTCCCAACTACCCTTGGTAGGACTAACAATGTCTCATTTATTCTAATATTTTCTCCAATATTCCTCAAGACTTTGTCGATTTGCCTTGTGTATCGTTAACTTAGCAATTTAATTGATAGAATGAGATGTCTATTTCAAACATTAGTGGTCACGGAATGGATGAGATCATCATCGTCTGATTGAACTACAAGGGCATGTAGGCCTTCAAGCACACACTTGTTGACCCCCATCAACATCCTCAAGAGCTAGAACAACACTTGTCTTGACGCATGCTCTGGCAAGTGGGAATAGGGATGCACACTGTTTGATTAGAATCGATTAACTGAATTGAATCAAATCATTTTTTATGATTTGGCTTAATTTAGATCTATTTAATAATTCGGTTCTCAAAATTTGGAATCGCTCTTAGTAGTTCAGTTTTTGTTGGTTCTGAGTATGGTTGATCGAACCAAATCAAAAATTGATTTATACATAAAATATAGTGTATGAATGTCAACCATTAGACTAAACGAAGATAAGCAAAAAAGAAAGAAATCTTGAAAGATGTGCTAAACCAATCTATTTGATACATGTAATAATTTACACCTTATATGTTTGTATTCGTATTGTTTTTAACTTGAACAATGTAAAAAACAATGAACTTATTCAACTTAACATTTCTTTTTGTTATGTCATGTAATCTTATGTTGTAATAGACTAACTTGATTTGAATTCAAACTTCAATCATTTTTCTTGTATTTAGTTATATACTACTAAATACTAATTATCAAAATTTTATATTATTAAATCATATTTCTATGAATATTTAAGTTGAAAATTGAGAATTGAACCGACTAACCTTTGATGGTTCAGTTTGATTTAGTTTTAAGTACATATATAGTTCGATTCTATTCCAATATAGTCAGAATCGATAGGTATGATTCGATTCATGGTTCTTATCAAAACCGAACCAAATCATGTGTACACCTAAGTGGGAAGGGATCAAGTGTATCCAAGGACAGGTCATTGCGATCCAACTTTGCTAGCAGGGGTTGGATGGTCACATCTTTGAGAAAATTGGTCAACTTATGGCTCTCTAAAACATTGCTATTAGTAGGACCATCTCGATGGTGATCGGTTTCCTCCACAACCTTAGATGTGTTTATCTTTTCAACAATTGGATGTCTGGGTGCATTGGCCCTTTGGATTGGTAACTCCCTAGCTCTCCATTTCATTAATTTCGATGGAAACTTGCTCATTGAGGTCATTCTAACATCGATGTCGAACTTCTCGATAGGGTCATCAATGTGTTGAGTCAAATCCATTAACTTGTTTGACCCGATCCGTTAATTTAAAGTTTGAGTTCAGAATTTAAATCTGTTAGATCCTAGTCCATTGACCTAAAATCTTAAATGGTCGGGTCATAGGTGAAATATGTCACTTCACTTGTTAACTTGTTAGTATTGGATATTGTTATATATTTCGTATATTAATTGATTAGATGTTGATCTATTATTGTTTAAAAGTTTATAGATTCTTGAATTTGTTAAATGAATAAACTTATAAAGTATTATAAAGTATTTTTAGGTTAAGATAATGGAATTCTACCTCTTCTATTGTATAAAATTATTAAATTTTTAGGTGTATTTTTTTTAAATGAACATTTAACCTATTTTAACCTGTTAACCCGATCCTACTTGTTTTCTCCAAATGGATTAGATTGAGGTACGAGTCAAGGGTTGGAAAAACAAATTATCACTGGGCTTGTAATCCATTAAGAAAAAATGGGTTAGGTAACGAGTTAACTTTCAATCTAATCCGTTGACAACCCTACTCCTCGAGATTGTACCACCTTAATCTTAACTACAACAACATCTCTACGGTAATCCTAGTGAGCTAGACTCAGTCACCTATCTCAATTTCTTGTCAATCAACAACAGCTTGTCTAGGTCAATTCCTAGTTCGTGGGGAATGGGAGGAGGAGGAGGTGTTGAGAAGCACCATATGAAACACTTTAGGACCACGTCTTAGGTTACGCTAGAAGTTAGGTTTTTTACTTAAGGTGTTTTGGTCTTTTTCATAGTATGGTTTAGGTGTAACTATGGTAAGGTAACATTATAGTCACAGAGACAGAATGACATATAACGGAGGCCACAATAGAGATACACAAGGCAATTGTCAAAAATGTAAGGGTATTGGGAAAAATATTGGAATAAGACAAACATCTATGACATTGTTAGTTGTAAAAACAAAAAATTCTAAAAGGTGGAGCTGAATAGAGTTTTATGTTGATGTATATAATTAATTGATTAAGCATCAAAAATTAAAAGATCTCATCAAATTTATAAAGAATCATTTACCATAAAGATCATACACACAGAGATTTTAGATTGATTCAAACTTTATTTTAATCAAGTCTTCTCGTGAAGTTTCACTACTCTTCTCTCATAAAATGACGGAAAAGAATTCGTTTACACATCTCACTGAATCCTTCACACGGATCTAAATACACCCTCTATTGTAATAAAAAGATTGAGAAATTAAAAATCAAATGATCACAAGAGAAATAGAATTTTAGTTATCTAGAAAGACTTGTAGACAATAGAAAGTGTAGAGAGTCTTATATCTTCAAAAGTCTTAAATGTCTTTACATAGATCTGTAAAAAGAAAAAAAAGCATTAAAATAAGTCATGTTGGCATCTAAAGCACATAATGGATGTCTGTTTAAACTCTGTGTTGAAAGAAACACTCTAGTAGAAGTTCGAAAACCCATTGTATTTCACATCTCTAGCAGACGTTCGAAAATCTATTGTGTTAGAGTCATGCCTCCGTAAAAAAAAATACTATGGGTCGTATTGCCTTTGTCATCCTTCTGATCACCGTTCACACCAAGGTATGTTTCTAGTTAAAAGTGATTTTTAAATAAATATCTAATACATACACTTCACTAAAACAATAACAAATTAAAAATATCTTTAAATAACAAATTTAAATCATATTCGCCGCAATAAACATATTACATCACAAAATATCCTGCTAATTCAAATTTGAAATTCACAACCAACTCAATAACATCTCAAAATATCATATTCAAATTCTTTTACCAACGAGGAAAAAAAACCCTATGGTAAGTATGAAACTTATTTAAACAATGTCTCATCGTGACAGTAGCTGAGAGAACTTTAAACTAATCCCAGATCTCAGTTTTAAATCTTAGAACATACATAAAAATTCACATCTTGCTGTCGTTAACAAAAAAAAAGTATGAGACCCATTTGTGTCATATGACTCATATTCATCGAACTTCTTCCCGAGAAGCACATACACAGAATCGTTATTTGTCCTACTCCACTCTTCACGGTGATCATCTTACCGCTCCTCCTACCTTCTTCCGATTCTCTTCTGCTCCTCATTGTGGTTTCTCCGGCAGGTGAACCACCAACCACTGCTCTGACCACCAAAAGATTGCATTTTTTTTTCCCTCCCTTCCTCCTCCTACTACTTCTATTGATCTCCTCTCTTCTGCTAAATTTGATGTTGCGAAACTTCTGTTTGGTCCTTGGGCCTAAACCCTAACTTGGGTCTCTGTTACTTTCTGCAGCTAAAGGGAGCTCGTGTTGATTTCGGAAGAAGACACCTCTTTTGCTGGCTCCTGTGAGTAGGTTAAGACTGGGTTTTATTGGTGTTCTGATTTCATCCTGTGTTATTCTACTATTCTTGAGTGGTATGGGGTTAATCGAATAATCGTTGTTCTTTGTGTTCGGTTTTAGCAACTTCTTTTTTGGTTTTGATTCGAAAGCTATGGCTTTATTCTGGTAGGGTCTCATTTTTATGAGTAATTTTCTTAGCACCAAGTGTAAATTGAAAGGAGTTTTCTCTGTGATTCTGATAGCAGAAACACTTGATTGGTATGTGGTAGGACTAATATTTTTCAGTCTGGCAGGTTAGAATTTGGTCACAGCAAGGGATTTCTTGAAAAAAAATGGAAAGTGTCAGGGAGGATAAATTTAGGTTCTGCATTGACAGAGGTGGAACGTTCACAGACATCTATGCTGAAGTTCCTGGAAAGTCAGACTACCGTGTGATGAAGCTGCTGTCAGTAGACCCGTCAAACTATGATGATGCTCCGGTTGAAGGAATTCGTAGAATTCTTGAGGAGTACACTGGTCAGGAAATTCCAAGATCTTCAAAGATACCAACTGACAAAATTGAGTGGATTCGCATGGGAACCACAGTGGCCACAAATGCTCTATTAGAACGAAAGGGTGAGAGAATCGCTCTTTGTGTCACCAAGGGCTTTAAGGACTTGCTCCAGATTGGAAACCAAGCCCGGCCTAATATTTTCGACCTGACTGTCTCTAAACCTTCAAATCTTTACGAGGAAATCATAGAAGCAGATGAGAGGGTTGAGCTGGTTTTTAAAGACGAGGAGGAGGTTGCTTCTTCATTCCGTGGGGTTTCTGGTGAGTTAGTTAGGGTCAGGAAGCATCTGGATGTGGATTTGCTGAAACCCTTGCTGAAAGGTTTGCTTGACAAAGGGATTGGTTGTTTGGCAGTCGTGCTAATACATTCCTATACTTACCCACAACATGAAATCTTAGTTGAGCAGCTTGCATTGTCAATGGGATTTAGGCATGTATCTTTGTCTTCATCTTTGAGTCCCATGGTCCGAGCAGTACCTCGTGGCCTAACTGCCAGCGTTGATGCCTACCTTACCCCTGTTATTAAAGAGTATCTATCAGGGTTCATGTCAAGATTTGAAGGAGGGGAAGATAAGGTGAATGTCTTGTTTATGCAATCAGATGGTGGACTTGCACCGGAGAAGAGATTTTCTGGTCATAAAGCAGTTTTGTCAGGTCCAGCGGGCGGAGTTGTTGGATACTCTCAGACCCTTTTTGGGCTTGAGACATCTAAACCTTTGATTGGGTTTGATATGGGTGGAACTTCCACTGATGTGAGTCGCTATAATGGATGTTATGAGCAAGTTCTGGAGACAGAAATTGCTGGAGCCATGATTCAAGCACCTCAGCTCGACATAAATACTGTTGCTGCAGGTGGTGGTTCTAAGCTTAAATTTCAGTTCGGTGCATTCAGAGTTGGGCCTGAATCAGTTGGTGCACATCCCGGACCAGTCTGTTATCGTAAAGGCGGTGAACTGGCAGTCACAGATGCAAACTTGATTTTAGGGACTGTGATCCCTGATTATTTTCCAGCCATTTTTGGCCCAAATGAGGATCAACCCTTGGATGTAGAGAGTACTAGGAAACAATTTGCAAAGCTAGCTAGCAATATCAATACTTACAGAAAGAGTCAGGACCCATCATCAAATGATATGACTGTGGAGGAGATAGCTCTTGGATTTGTGAATGTGGCTAATGAAACTATGTGTCGACCAATTCGACAATTAACTGAAATGAAGGGCCATGAAACGAGAAACCATGCACTTGCTTGCTTTGGTGGTGCTGGTCCTCAACATGCATGTGCCATTGCAAGGTTGCTGGGCATGTCTGTAGTCCTTATTCATCGGTTTTGTGGGATCTTGAGTGCATATGGTATGGGATTAGCTGATGTGGTTGAAGAGGCACAGGAACCATATTCTGCTATTTATGGTAAAGAGACTTTGGTAGAGGCCTGCCAAAGAGAAACTATTTTATTGGAGCTAGTAAAGCAGAAGTTGAAAGATCAAGGTTTTAGAAATAAAAGCATTGTTACGGAGTCATATCTAAATCTCAGATATGAGGGTACTGATACAGCCATTATGGTAAAACGACTAAAAGAAGGCTATGATAATGACTATGCTGGTGAATTTGTGAAGCTTTTCCAGCAGGAATATGGGTTTAAACTACAAAATAGGTATATTTTAATATGTGATGTAAGGGTTCGGGGTGTTGGAGTCACCAACATCTTGAAACCTAGAGAGGTAGAACCAACTTCAGGAATTCCACAACCAGAAGGTCGATACAGAATTTACTTTGGAAATGGATGGCAAGATACACCACTGTTTAGACTAGGAAATCTAGGATGTGGTCTTACACTGCAAGGTCCGGTGATCATCATGAATGGAAACAGTACAGTCATTGTAGAACCGGAGTGTAAAGCAGTAATTACCAAGTATGGCAATATTAAAATTGAGATTGGCTCGGTGCCAAGCTCGGTAACAGCGTCAGAGAAGGTGGCTGATGTAGTGCAGCTGTCCATCTTCAACCACAGGTTTATGGGGATTGCTGAACAGATGGGTCGGACACTTCAAAGGACATCTATTTCTACTAACATAAAGGAGCGCCTTGATTTTTCATGTGCTCTGTTTGGTCCAGATGGAGGACTTGTCGCAAATGCACCACACGTTCCAGTGCATCTGGGAGCCATGTCAAGTACAGTGTGTTGGCAACTTAAGCACTGGGGTGATAATCTAAGCGAAGGAGATGTTTTAGTCACCAACCATCCTTGTGCTGGAGGAAGCCATCTTCCAGACATTACCGTTGTCACTCCAGTTTTTGACAATGAGAAGCTTGTTTTTTTCGTGGCCAGCAGAGGACACCATGCAGAGATTGGGGGTATTACTCCTGGAAGCATGCCACCCTTTTCAAAATCTATATGGGAAGAAGGAGCTGCCATCAAAGCATTCAAGCTTGTAGAGAAAGGAGTGTTTCAGGAAGAAGGAATCACAAAACTACTCCAGTCTCCTCGTTCTGATGATGAAGAAGCAGCCAAGATCCCTGGTACCCGTAGGATTCAAGATAATCTATCTGATCTACGAGCCCAAATCGCTGCAAATCAGAGGGGAATAACACTCATAAAAGAACTAATTGGACAGTATGATTTGGACACTGTTCAGTCCTACATGACGTATGTTCAACTCAATGCAGAAGGAGCTGTGAGAGAAATGCTCAAGGATGTTGCCAGTAGACTTGAACAGCAGAAAGGCTCTATTGTTATCGAAGAGGAAGACTACATGGATGATGGGTCTGTTGTTCACTTGAAGCTAACCATTGATTCTGAGAAGGGGGAAGCTATCTTTGACTTTAATGGGACTAGTCCAGAAGTTTACGGCAATTGGAATACTCCTGAAGCAGTAACAGCTGCTGCAGTCATATACTGTCTTCGCTGTTTGGTTGATGTTGATATTCCACTCAACCAAGGATGCCTTGCCCCCGTGAAGATTCACATTCCTGAAGGTTCATTCCTTTCTCCAAGTGAAAAGGCAGCTGTAGTTGGTGGCAATGTGTTGACGTCTCAAAGGGTAACAGATGTTGTGCTGACCGCTTTTCAGGCATGTGCTTGCTCTCAAGGCTGTATGAATAATCTTACGTTTGGAGATGATAGTTTTGGCTATTATGAAACCATTGGAGGAGGCAGTGGGGCTGGGCCAAGTTGGGTTGGAACAAGTGGGGTACAATGCCACATGACTAACACTAGGATGACAGATCCTGAGATTTTCGAGCAGCGTTACCCTGTGATCTTGCATAAGTTTGGTCTCCGTGAAAAAAGTGGTGGCAATGGCCTTCACCAAGGTGGTGATGGTCTTGTGAGAGAGATTGAATACCGACGGCCTGTTGTTGTGAGCATTCTTTCAGAAAGGCGGGTGCATGCGCCAAGAGGGCTGAAGGGTGGACACGACGGGGCTCGTGGAGTTAATTATTTAATTAAGAAGGACAAGAGAAGGGTGTATCTTGGTGGTAAGAACACAATCAAGGTGGATGCAGGTGAGATTCTTCATATTTTGACACCAGGTGGTGGTGGGTGGGGCTCTCCTCAGTGATGTATCATTCTGCTGCTAAAGTTGAAGAATAAAAGAAACTCCCTGTTGGTTAAAGATTAGTCCGATATGCTTGATCTGACAATAATGTAATGTATCTTTTGGTTTCTTTACCACTATTATTGAATAATGAAGTGATTATGACATTGTTGAGACTTCATCAGGTACCCATTCTCATTGAGTTGATATAAATAAGATACAATTCTCTCTTGCTTCTGTCGTTTTTTCAGAGTGGTCAAAAAGAGAGTTAATTAAATAAAAAACAGCTCAAAACAGGGACAAGTCTAAACAGAAGAAAACTTACAAAAGAGGTAAGAAAATATCTGATTCTAGACAGTATTTTGTTTCATGAATAGCAAAGGCCGTGTCATCATCTCATCGTTTATGAGTTTTTCTCTAGCAAATCAGATTGTCTTTTCTAATGATGCTTTTAAGCAAGTTCTTGTGTGATCTATGATCAACATCATTGTCTTCTGATACGAAGAAAAGACAAATGACTAACCTCACTACTTGGATCAACCTAATGACACCATCAATGATCTTAACAGTTCTTGACAGTTGATTCACTAATGAAGGAAAAAGTTATTTATGGATATTTTGTTGGAGTGTGGTGGCAGATATCTCTATGCTGTTTGGGTTCATGAGCAATTGATATCAAGTTTGCACCTAATTTGCACAAATCAATCTATTATCCATCTGTCATAGTATTGTCAACTGTTTGTGTTTTACTTTAAAGGAAGTTGTTTGCGATATTGTTGCTTTCTATGGGGCTGATATTTCCCAGACAAATTCTAGTTTGTGTTTTCTGTGTTTTGTAATCAGTAATCACCAAAGATTAAGCACTGGTATTTGATTCCTGCAATTTCCCTTGGAAAAAAAAGTCTCTAGTTTAGATGTCTTCGTTGTACCAGAATGCTGGGGGTAAGTCCATTAGCAGGCTTGTTAAATTTCAAGTTTGCTTTGAGCCTTCTTGATTGCTACAAAATATATATATATATATATATATATTGTTAACGGTAAGGGCAATATTATTATTTGTCTCCAGCAAGTTGTGCACCTTGAAGTTATATTTGGCTTACGTACCACTGGGATTGGATTCCCTAGAAGCATTTGTTCCAACTTTGCTTTGGCCAATTTCCTTTTGCGGAAACAACGTGCATTCTAATTTGTCTGCTTTTCCAAAAAAACAGGTCTTAAAAGTTCAATAGCTGCTGGGCTGTGGAGATCACATCGAAACTGGTGGAACATAACCGATTCCTTTATGTTTGTAATCATTGACGGTAGTCAACAACTCACCATTCGAAAAAAACAATAGTTAACGACTCAAAAGGAGAGAACATACTCCTTATGCCAAGAGAGCACAAGGAAATTAAAACCTTTCACTGTAGAATAAGAAAAATAAGAATAAGTGTAAAGTGATATTAATATTTTGATAATATTACTATTTAATTTAGAAATGATTTCTTTTAAAGATAAATAAGCATGTACAGAGAGATATTTTAGTTTAGATAAAAAGTGGAATAAGTATTATAATAAGTGTTGGAATAAGTAAAAAATATATAAATTAATAATAATCAATTTGATTATTTAGATATATATTTAGTTTAAAATATGTATATATTATATTATATTAAATTAATTTTTAGACAAAAAATAAACTTATCGTATACATACATGTATGAGAATAATTTAGTGGAATAACTTTATTCAACATTTTTCGCAGAATAGTTATCCTAAAATAAGTAAATCAGAATAGAAATTATTATTCCGCTTTTATTCTACATTTTGATTTACTAAACGGAATTATTATTCCAATTCTACCTTTATTCCACCCTTGTTCTGCATCCAAACATGGATTGACAACATGTCTTTTGTACGAACTCATTTGCATTAGATTAAAATTCATGACAGCCTCTAAAATTGGTCTCATGTCGTTGAAAAGTTTATCCAATGTGACTAGTAACACTTCCATCATATATTCACATCCCCAATACATATAATCACCATTTAAATTTTATGTCAATGTCTACAATTGTATGAGAACGAGAAGATCGAATTAGATTAGAGAGAGTGGACACTACTACAAAGTGGATCTTATTTATAATTAATTAGTTAATTAATAAAGCTAGAATAACTGTTAATTACATGGCTTTGCACAACATTCATGAGAATCTTTTGCAAAATTAGATTCAGATGCTTATATCGAAGAATTTGTCGTCATCTAACGGAATTTTATGGTAAAGAAAAAAAATCTATTAAAAGGACAAGACTACGTATCATAGTCACCACTCACTATGCGTGTGTTAATCATTTTTTATATAAAAAACGTATTTTATATTTTTTTTTATATAAAAATCACACGAGCCAATCATGGCTTTATCTTGTTTGTCGTGGATATCTACAGTAAATATGATTAGTGAAGGAATTTTGTATAGATATCAATAGAAAAAAATTACTGTAGACAAACAATATCAGTCATTCGATACATTCAATGATTGAGAGAGAGGAAGAAGATGGAGAGGCACAAGGAAGAAAATGGGTATTGACCAACACAGCCGATCTCACAGTCATAGCGGTACTAATTTTTGTGCACCAAATTTTTTTAAAAGAGGCAAGAAAACATTTCAGGCATTCTTCTTCTTCTTATGGAGATGCACGAGAGACACATCGATTAGACGGTCCAGATCTCTCCATCATCATAGCCCAACGACCACCAATAGTCCACAACACCCTATTTATAGGCCCCGACCAAATGTCAAAATCTCGAGAAGAATTCAAGAAGTAAGGAAAAATAACATAAATTTGCCGATCCATTTCTCCTCCTCGCTTTTCGATCGCTGCATTGAACACCACTTTCCGTAGATCACCGTGAGAGGTGACGATTTCCATCTCCGAATGTTGTGTTTGATTGTTTCTGTTCTTACTGCGATTTGTTTGCTGCTTTTGAATCGAGAAAATTTTTTTTTATTGGAATTCTTCGATTCGAGGTGAGTTGTGAATGTGAAGTTCTTGTTCTAGATCTTGAGATTGTGGATAGAATGCTCGCGCTTCGTGTGCTGGAAGAATTGTGTTTTGTTTTAGTTCGATTTCTTGCTGTTTTTATTAAAATATAGTGCTTCTTGAAGAGAAAATTGTTCCGGTTTATTCGTGTCGCTTTGGTGGTTGACAATTATGTTTTTTCAAGAATTTCTGGGAGTTTCTGTGACTGTTCCATTCGATTCGATCTGATTCTGCAGCTGAATTGCCGATTTTAGAATTTTCTGTTTTTCTAAGCTTTTGAGTGTTTGTTTTTTTGGGATGTTGAAGACATTGTGTTTGCGAATGAGCGCAGGTTCGCTGTTTTAGAGGAGATTCGAGGAATGGCAAATGAGTTTTCGAATGGCAAGGTGGCGAAGCAGCCCCCGAATCCTTCCCCCCTGCGGAGCACCAAGTTTTTCCAGGTGAAGTTATTATCTCTTCTTCTTCTTCTTCTTTTCTTCCAGAGATGAAGCTGTTGAACCAGTACCATCATTACTCATCTCTCGCATTTTGTACTTCAACAGTGACATTTATTACTGATGTAGGGATTTCTGTAGGCCAGCTATAATTAATTCTGCAGAAATCACCTGTTTATTCTTTAATTCTTTTAGGTGGGGTGTGGTGTGGAGGGGACCGCTGGTAGGTGACTCCTGAAAATATTGCTCGCACTGGACTTGTGAACTTCACTTGCTTCTTTTTGGTTTTTGGATCAGTTAGTTGCCCCTGTATGATGATATGGTGATAGAGTGATGACATGTGACCATGTGTTAATGGTATTAGATAATTGTAGCTAACTTTGTGCAGTTTCCAAAAATCAAAACATGTATGTTATTCATCTATTGCTAGAAAGGTAGGTGATAGCAAATTTCCGTTTGAAATTTATTTGTTATTAATTGGTGACTCTTTTGTTGGCAACCATGTTTGCTGATTCTTTTTCGATGAATTCTTATTATAAGGTTTATTTGCTGTTTATACACAGTCAAATCTGCGAATTTTGGTAACTGGAGGAGCTGGATTCATCGGATCTCACCTTGTAGACAGATTGATGGAAAATGAAAAACATGAGGTATATTCCATGCTCTCTCAAAGATATGGGCTTTTCTATCTTGTTGTTGTATAGCAAGGGAATTTCATCAACTTTCTAGTATGACTTTCATGTCAAGAAATCGCATAGTAATGCTTTGAGAAAATGATTGCATCCACTATAAGTTTTTTTTTTCTTGATATAGCTCATGAAATACTTCTCCCTCATGCAATTGGTCCAAGCAGGCATAGCTGATGGATGTATTTCAAATGAATCGATCCTCCGGCTATCTACTTGAAATCTCTTTATCATCTAATCTCTACTTTATTTGGCAAAGTTTTTGTGCTGTAAAATCTGTGCACAAAAGTTTACGAGCTAAGAAGCAGTATCTCTAACAGGAGTAGACATATGGACATTGTTATGAAAATTATGGATCCTTGTAGATTTACTTTTATAGGTGTAAATAGATTTCTGTAACAAAATTCCCTTAGTAGGTCAGCTCCTCCCAAGTGTATACCTTTCACTTGAAATCTTTTTCTCATCTAATGTGTACTTTATTTGGCAAAGTTAATGTGCTGTAAAATCTGTGCACAAAAGTTTACGAGCTAAGAAGCAGTATTTCTAACAGGAGTAGACATATGGACATTATTTTGAAAGTTATGGATCCTTGTAGATTTACTTTTATAGGTGTAAATAGATTTCTTAAACAAATTTCCCTTAGTAGGTCAGCTCCTCCCAAGTGTATACCTTTCAGAGCATCGGATTTTCAGTTTACTTGTAACAGATGCGTAGAAGTGAATTTCTTTGTCTGATTGTCCTTTCTTTTGACCTTGTTGCTATCCTCTTCTCTCAAAACCCCTTCTTCCAGAAGACAGATAAATAACAAGATATGTTGATGATTACTGTGCTTTTTATGTCAAGTAGTCAATTCACCAGTATCTATAGGTGTGAATCATTAATAACAGTACACTGAACCTTGTATTCGTACAGTTACATTTTACAGTGATCTGTTTTTCTCTTCTCAGGTGATTGTTGCTGACAACTTTTTCACTGGTTCAAAGGACAATCTTAGAAAATGGATCAGTCATCCAAGATTCGAGCTTATACGACATGGTAATAAAATCTCTCCCATTTTGATTGGTCAGCATATATATTGAATTATAACTTGTGTCATTATGCCTTGGTAGTTGGTACCTGCTGACTGTAGTGACTTTTGTATCTTGTTCAGAGCTTTGTTTTCTTATATGTGATTCAGAGAGTATCAAAGGCTTCCAGGCTCCGGCTTAGTACTTCATTTGATATTGATGTCTCATTCATGTTCTGTTGTGGAGCCAGAAAAGTGCTTTGAGATGTGTGAAATTAGAAGAGATTTTGGAAGCTGTTGATATCCAGTTCCCTCAGTTATTCTATGTCTAGGGAGCTAATTGTTTTTACTTTTGTTGCAGATGTTACTGAACCTCTACTCATAGAGGTGGATCAGATCTACCATCTTGCTTGTCCCGCCTCACCAATATTTTATAAACACAACCCTGTAAAGGTAGATACTTTTACTTGCTCATGTGCTCTCTCGTTTTGATTCATTTCATCAAACTCAGCATGTTTACTAGTCTGTATTGAATTACATGACTTCTGGTCATTTAGTTTGTGTTTCTCTGGTACTCGAACACTTGAAGAATGATTTATGTTGTTTTTTATGTCTCATGACACCAACTAGTTTGTCCACATTGAATCATTAATTTCAAGTATGCATTTATGTTGAGCAAAACAGACCTTTCTAAAGAAAAGATATTTATTTCCTGACAATCTTAATTTCTATGGACTAGCTAAAGAATTCGTCTCTATTTTCCTTTCTTGTTGGTGTTTGAGGATACTGAGTATCTTTATTTTTACTTTTCAGCTCGTTTTCTCATTGTGTGATCATGTTTATTTGCTTGAATTGAAAATTAATCTGGAGACATGCTTTTAACAGACGATAAAGACAAATGTGATAGGCACATTGAACATGCTGGGCCTTGCTAAAAGGGTTGGAGCTAGGTGGACTTTTAAACCTTTTTTCTCTTTTTATCAGATTATCTGATGGGCAAAGGTGCTTGTGTTCTTATCTTTTGATATGATTTGTTCCAACAGAATTTTACTCACATCAACATCAGAAGTTTATGGTGATCCCCTTGAGCATCCTCAGACAGAGGAGTACTGGGGAAATGTTAACCCAATCGGTATGTTGACCCCTTTATTGCCAATTAATTGTTTTACCAGCATTTTGTACCAAACCTAAGACAAATTGGTATGTTATTGGTCTGTATTTCTTTCTTAGATTATTCATTTGTTAATTTTTGAACGATTAGTGCTGTATGATTTCTCCTATGCTTAAACAGAAGCTTGTCTTCTGTCAAATCATATATCTGAACCTTTGGTTTCAGCCAGCCTTCGTGGTTCATATTGTATTACTATTGACAATCAAATGGTGTTGCTTTGGTGGCAGGTGTTAGGAGTTGCTATGATGAGGGAAAGCGTGTCGCAGAGACATTAATGTTTGATTACCATAGGCAGCATGGAATAGGTGAAATGTTGTACTTTACTTACTGGAGTGAATCATTACCAACTTAATATAAGTGAAAACCGTTTGAAAATTTAGATGGTAATCTAGTTTAGTCTTTTAGTTTCTCAAATCTTAGATGCAAACATGTAAGCATTGTAATTTTCCCAATATTTGACATCATCTAAATATTTTTGTTAGCAGAAATACGAATTGCCAGAATTTTCAATACCTATGGGCCACGCATGAATATTGATGATGGTCGTGTTGTCAGCAATTTTATAGCTCAAGCAATCCGGTAGTTACTCAATTATTTGCTGATGATTTTTCACTGTCAGATTTTTCACTTCTGGGATGTTTACTTGTTACTTGGTTGTTACTGCATTGCTCCTGTAGTGGTGAATCCTTGACGGTTCAATCTCCTGGAACACAAACACGGAGTTTCTGTTATGTCTCTGACATGGTAATGAGATGTCACTCTTCTGACATTTTTCTTGTAAAGATGTTGTATTGGGTGCATGTGGTAGTTTTACAAGGGTTTCTTTTCTTTTTAATGGTAAAGGTTGATGGCCTTGTTCGGCTAATGAATGGTGACAACACTGGACCAATTAACATTGGGAACCCTGGTGAGGCCTCCGAATTCTGATTTTACTTTCACTAGTAGGGGTATCCTCTAGAATATATATATTCCAATATTATATTATTATGGGGCTTTTATTTGTTTGGAAATAGCACTATATAGCTATCTTGTTTTAAATGACAATGCACTTGGTAGTCTTACTCTCATGAACATTACCAGTCTCTGGATTGAGTTTTTTTTTTCCTTGACCTCATCTGCAGGTGAATTCACCATGATGGAACTTGCCGAGACTGTAAAGGAGGTCTATCTCTGTCTCTGTTCATTGATTTCTATTCGTTTGTTATCCAGCTTTCTGTCTACATTGTTGTTAAATTTTGACTTGATGTCGTAAAAGATTGCCATTTCTAACAATGTTATTTACTACATCACAGTTAATTAACCCAAGTGTTCCAGTGATTGTTGTGGAGAACACACCAGACGACCCACGGCAAAGGAAGCCGGATATCACCATGGCCAAGCAACTTCTTGAGTGGAAACCAACCATCGTACTCCGTGAGGGGCTTCCTCTCATGGTAGATGATTTCCGCCGCCGACTTGGGGTCCCCAAAACTGAAGCATTATAGACATAGTGTTAACGTGAGTTGCTTAATATATCATGACAATGTGAGAAGAGAGTTGTACGTTTGGTTGATAATGCTTCATGTGATTCTCCTTGCACGTAAATGTTATATGAAAGCGTGGACTTCTTCCTTGTGGCAGAACACGTATATTGATAATATAATAAGTCTACGCTGCACATGCAAGCTAGTATTAATTTTTCAAGTTCACGTTTGAATGTAAGGCTAAATAAAGGTAGAATTATAATAATAATTCTGTTTAAGAAATTATAAAATAAAATAATAATTCCTATTTTGATTTACTTATTTTAGAATAACTATTTTATAAGAAAGGTGGAATAAAATTATTCCGTTTAATTATTCTCATATATATATATTTATATATATATATATATATATATATGATGTTTTTATTTTTTATTTAAAAATTAATCTATATTTTTTTTTACTTAATCTATATATTAATCTATATATATTTTTAAATTAGATATATATCTTAATAATCAAATTGATTATTATTAATCTATATAATTTTTACTTATTCTAATAATTATTTCACTTTTCATCTAAACCAAAATATCACTCAATGTACACTTATTCACCTTTAAAAGAAAATCACTTCCAAATTGAATAACAATACCATCAGAATATTAATACTACTTTCTATTTATTTTTACTTTTCTTATTCTACATCCAAAGAAAGGCCAAGGTTGTATTAAGTCCAACAGACATCTATAAATTCCAACGCTGATGACCTACATTTTCTAATCACCTTTCATATTAACAAACAAGTTTGTCTAATGTAGTATTAAACGGAAAATGATAAACGGCCAGACAGGATCATCTGTTACCAAAAATCAATAAACATGAATAACAAAACCATGACCACAATATAAATTCTACGCCATTTGCTGCTCAGTTTGGTACATAAAACTACTATTTTTTCCAAAGATAATGTTTTTTTTTGGTAAACGGTAATTTTTATGTATGTCCTAGGATTCGAACCCTGAACCTGTGACGAGTTTAAAGTTCTCCCAGCCATTATGACAATGAGACATTGTCAAAAACTTAACTTTACTTTACAAATTCTTGAAGCATACGTTTTTGTTTTTTTTTTTTTTTTTTTGTAAACGATAATTTTTATGCATGTCTCAGGATTCTAATCCGAAACCTGTCGCGAGTTTAAAGTTCTCTCAGTCACTGTGACAATGAGACATTGTATTTTTTCCAAAGATAATGTTAAAAGCCCATATTCCATCAAAACCTCAACATCGAACCCATGATCACATCAGACTTTAACCTTCATCTTTAATCTAATTAATTGTTTGATATGCAAAGGTTTAAGCCAGCATTCTACATTTCTACAGGGATAAAGGAGAATCAATCACAGCATTCTACATTTCTACAGGGATAAAGGAGAATCAATCACAGACAATAGGTTTGAGAGATGGGTTAGATCAAACAGTCAAATTCTGCAGAACCATTAAGAAGAGAATACGGTATTAAAGCAACTCATCCTCATTATTTCATTTCAAGGGCAGGAAATTTTCAAAAGGAACTTCATAAGGAAAACAGGTTCAGGGGCATGCAACAATTCCAACTGTCGCTCACATGAGTACTGAACCGCAAGAACAGACAAATTTACCTGCAAGATATAACATTCATTTCAGGCTGCAACCATTTAAAGCAAACGAATTACATACAGGTTTAGTTGGGAAGCACATTTCGCCTCATCACAAATGAAGAGGAATGACAAGGAAACAACACCACAACAAGATTATTTAATGAACAACCAGAAGGGGGCATGAGTGCATGACAAAATTTCCCTATAAAATGCTATCACAGAAGTGCTATTTGGCATGAAATTCACCAAAGGATTCAAAGAAAATTACCAGGTTAGTTTGTCTTAATTGGAGATAAAAAAGAATGACATTAGTGTGAGTGCAAAAGATAGACCAGTTGAACTGCAGTTACTGCTTCGTTTCACTTCGCAGTCTTTAGACCAATTAATAGGCTGAACTGCAATTCAGTATGTTAGTTCTGAGATTACTGATTAATTGGATTGGTCAGGTGACCAATCTAGTAACCATTCTCAAATAAACGATCAATATGATTATATGTTTAATCGGCTGATAATCATCAATCATTTTCAAGTTCCAACTAGTCATCAATATTTCCATTAATGAGCAATGATCTGGTATTTTCAATAACATCTGGAAAATTGGAGTATTAGTATATTGTCTTTTGTATCATCTTATCATCCATCTCTATTTTGTGTTGTTGGTAAGTAACTAAAATGTTTCACTAAGAAATTAGAATGAATTTATCTATGTATTAAATAATTTAGTTTATATATGTAGTCTCAGGTTAATAACTAAACATTAGATATTCCCACTCTCATGACTCTTACATGTTTGATGCTAAAGCCTAAATGCCCATTGCCGCTACTTCCTATATGCACCTGTGTTGCAATTATTGTTCCTTCTTAAAAGTTATAATGTTTTCATAAATTCTTTAGTTAGCTAGAAGTAAAACAAACCAATTGACAGACAAATCACCAAGCTATTTATTTTTTCTTTGAATAAAAATCATAAAAAAAATTCTTCTTTGAGCTATATGAACCATAAAAATTCAAAACCTGAGTTCAGTGCTGGAAACACAAAACCAATAAGTATTAACAATAGGGGCCAACATGAGCTAACAAAACTAAAACTCTATGATAACCAGGTATGGATATGAATATAGGGACTGACCCACACCCCGGTACGGATACCTCTATTTCTTCAGTTTTAGGATAGGAGTATAAAATTGACTAAGTTCTTTTCAAAAAATAGAAAAATATATAATAAGAAATAAGTAAACTATAGAAGCTTGTTGGGACTTTCTCAAGAGCAAAAAGGATAAGGTGTCTTTTATATTTTCTCTTTGTCAAGTGACTCATTTGAAAGAGTCACGTGACTACCTAAAGCGGGGGGTCAGCATGATCGTAGATGAACTCAACCGATGATGTAGCAACAAGGTGACTACCTCATAATGATGGGAAGATGACAGTTGAGAGTTCAGTAATGAAGCTGAGATATACATACAATGTGACAGTGATGTAAAGCTCTAAATGGGAACACGACTGATATGTGTAGAGGTTGTGTACATATCCGGGTATGAGGTATCATAGCTCACACTTGTAGGATCAGATTTAACTTCCAACTTACTGATGTATGGTCTAGTTTTCGATAATTTAGAAATGTTTATATAGAGGAAACCAGTAAAGAATCTTATCAAGCAAGTTTAGCTTATCAATACCATTGCTATGAAATAAATTTGATTCTTAGTAAAATATTAAATAACTTACAATCAGTTTATTACCAGAACAACCATATCCCAAAAACTAGTGTTGTTGAGCCCATGAACATAGCATCCAAACATCTAAATGATCGCACATAGGTTAAGTCTTCTCTAACTCTCTTGCAAATGAATCATAAAGATGGATGTTAGAGAGTTATTTGCAATCTCAAAATTATAGGAAGATACTTGGGACATCATTTTTATGAGGTAAGCTTATCTTCTTTTCTTAAATCTCTCCTTTAAGAAAGTTTAGGTCAAGCAACCTCCTCCAACTACTATTCAGTTATTCAATTCTATTCAACAACATGTTTACCATGAGAAAGAGGAAATAACATCCTTCTCAATATAACAAAAATTGTAAACTTAAGGTCCATTTGGTAGAACTTTTGGACAACTTTTGAGCATATAACTTCTCTCCAGAAGCTATAATGGTCCAATAGTTCTACCAAACACTGTCAACTTCTCATAAGCATGTAGCTTTTGAAACTGTAATTTCTTTACATTTCCAAAAGCTAGATTATGACAACTTTTAGCCAAAAACTAGCTTCTACACTTAGGTTCAAAAATTGAAGTTCTACCAAGCAGACCTTTAGTCAATTGGTGATTGTTTTTTCTATCTTCTCTCTCAAACACTCTTAAAATTCTTCAGCTTTGTTCAAAGTGAGCTAATTTTGTCAACCACCACTCCCTTCCTACATTAGGTGTTTGCCTTTTCTTTGCTGCACAACTGAATTCGAAAATTTGATGACAATCAAACTTCCATACATTACGTCTCCAAATCCTCAAAACCCCTGTCTAGTTTCCAGATCCAACATAAATGGACGTGACCTTAGCAACTACAATCAGAGTTCACCCACAGTCAATCACCAAAGACAAGCAAATCTCTAGTTACATAAAAAAACTCATATGGACCATATGCCAAACCAAACAACAAGGCAGTGATGAAAACTACCTCTTGTGCTTCTGCACAAAGGTCGAGTTCTTCGCATCCTCCTCTGCAAAAAAAAAAAAAAAATGGGGAAAATGAAAAAGGAAAAGAAAATTTCCCACAAAAATCAGAATTTTTCACTAAAATCAATGGTTTGGAGGTGAATTGGATCGTACCAGTGAGGCCTAGGGAGAGCTTGGTGATAATGACACCAGTGATGGCGAATCCGACCAGGAACGGCCAGTTCCTGCTCCACTCTCTCCTGAAGAACACCGGCCATGGATCAAACTGCCTCATCTCTGCTGCTGTTTCCTATCTCTCTGGCTTGCGCGTCTCTGGTCGAGAAGCGTCTTTGGGTACCCTAGTTTTTCTATGATGGTGCGGATCTGTGGTACGATGTCCACTAGGAACAATGTAGCGAAATATGTGCATTGGCTGGAAATATGTCCCTTAGTACCCATTGGAACCTCAAAGGTCAAACTTCATTTTTGTAAAAGCAAGAGTCTAATTTACTTGTAGAATCTTGCATGACAAGTAAAGATTCTATTCGTATAAGTTAGATTTTAGTAGTAGTTCAATTACACTTTTATCTCTTATTAAGTCCTAACACAACTCCAATCTTTCTCTTTTTGCCTTATGAAGCTTTGCTTCATCCTGTCATGACATTATCGCAGGAGATGTATTCTGCCTATGTCGTCCACTGTCAACTCCTCCACCTACGTCGTCCGCCATCGACTCATCGATGATATCTTCTCTGTACCATCCTCTACCTTATCAAGCTTTGGTTCATGTTGTCGCATAGTCATTGCAGGAGATCTACTCCACCCGTGCCGTCCACCATCAACTCTACCTACGTTGTCTACCATCAACTCCTCCATGAGATCTCTTCTTCTTGCCATCCTCTCTTCTTTATAAAGCTCTACTTCATGCTATCATACTGTCAATGCAGAAGATCTGTTCAGGAGGTGAAAGTGAGGGATCTATTTAGAATTGATTCGAATGGTGACATTAGTTTAGATCAATAGAGAAATTTTCATTTAACTTTGTGAAGTTGGATCATGGGAGACTTGCTCATTCACATTAAATTCCACATAAGATTTGTTTACTGTGAAGTTTGGTGTTTCTTGAATTTCTATAATCTCACAAACTGGATTTATAGAAATGTTGATAGATCTGTATTGGGTTTTATGTTCATGTACATATTTTTATGGTGTCAATTCTCTATTTTCTAGTGTTAATTTCAAATATATGTTGATATATTAGAGTGCAATGATAAGCAAAGGATGAACTTGAATAGTAGAGACTGTAATATCTGAAAAACTCGTCCAGTGCAATACAAGCATCAAGTCCGAAAACTACATCTCATCTTGTGTAAAAGATAATTCAAGCTATTTATCTCTCCATTCAATTTTAATAACATGATAAGCAAATTCTTCCTATGCATAAACATTCATCCAATAAATTAAGCTCCTATTGGTAACATTCATAAGCAAAACCTTCATAAACATATGTTTGGAAGAAAGAAAAGATAATTTCAACGTGAGGAAAATAAAAAAGATAAGCTTGTGTTGTTCAATATGAGGAAAATAAAAAAAATAAGTTGAGAAACATGTAATACACCATCGATCCACCTTCATCACCAACACTACACACTGACCAAATGTATTATTTGAAGAATATATTCATTCTCTCCAATTCCCTTATGATCTACATTTCCTACCTTTTGATCTAAAAGTGCATAAAATAATTATCTTGTAGACAACTTCTCAAATTTACCATACACAAAATCTCATTACTCACAACTAAACTCAATGGAAGTCTCATTTAACTAGGCAACACAATTTGCAATATCACATTTGTTTATCTCTTCTTTCTATGTTGCAATCACGTCGCACTTCTTCTCATGCGTTATTGCAATTCTGTTCAAACTCCTCTTAAGCTTTGTTGCTACACTTACTTTTTGTCTCTTGTTCATAATAGATGAAGTTGTTTTAGCCAGTGGTATGTTTTTTGATGGTGATTCTTGATCAACTGAGTTAGATACTTTATTGTTAAATCTTTCCATTCTTGCTTGTAATTCATGACATGAAATTTAGCAAATCCACCTATGCTATCTTTCACTGCTTCATCTAATTCATGACATGAAATACACATAACAATTGGGATGTAAACATCACCGCCTTTGGTAACAGAACCTACAAATAATTAATCCAACTTATTTACGTGGACTAAGGGTCTAAGCCCATGTTTGAACTTTTCAATCTTTGGAAATCTTTTCAATCTTTGGAAATCTTTGTGAAAAATACAACACGATATAAAGTTAAATATTAACAAGAAAGAAAATAAATACACAAATAAAAATTACTTTGAAAAATTCAACCCATTGATCATCCGTGAATGTAAATGTTTTTTTCTCTTTAGATCGACTTTTTCTTGTTTATTTGTCCAGAAACTTCTAGTTTTGTCGATCCTTTTTCAATGAATCCCAAAAATTCTTAAATTGTGCTTGATTATAGGGTTAGGTGGTCCTCTCTTGAAACTTTATCATTAAATTTTCATATTCTATTTTGTTTAAAATTGAGCTTGATTTGTTTCCTAAAACTACCTCTTCTAAGCAAATGTCCACGACATAAGACATTCTATTGTCATTCCATGAAGCTTTCATTTTCTTGTTTGGATTCTTTTCTTTGACATGCTTCCCTTTTCCCTAATCATGGTAAAAGACTCAATAAATGAGAAATGTACAATAGCCAGTAGTAGGCACTTGGTTCCATTCCATTTTGCAACAAAAAAATAGTCATTCAAAAATGATTAATCATAAATAAACCGAAACTAAAAAATAAGTATTACAATAGGATCATCATTCAAAAAAACATTACTCGTCAATAGTGTCGATCATGTTCATTAATTTCAGCAACTACAGAGAGAGTATTGCTACAATTAAATCAATAAAGTATTCTAATTTCAATACTCCTCTCAGAAACAAATGATTTCTTATCAAGTACTATCACAAATTATAACTATTTCAGTATCATCAGTTGTAGTTAGATCATCACGAGTAGTTGGAGTTTGATCCATATTCTCATGTGAATCAATATCGTTTAGATGAGAATCTTCATCTTGAAATTTTGTGAAGATTTCATTATCAAATCTTTATTTTATGATGAAGTTATATATTGTTATTGTTGCAACCACGATCTTCATTTATAATGGGTACAAATAAGGAGACAATTAATTTAGAATGTTTCAATGCCTTTTAAGTATATCAAAACATCATTCTATGACGTGTCATGATGAGGAATACAATAACTAAATTGTCCTCATTCTGAGGACAACAACTTGATACTCGAGAAATGGTATCTTATACTTCAATAATGAGATAAAAAGCCTCTCCTATTAGGTATCTAGCATAACTACTTAATGGTTATCTGTATGTTAAGAATTTATATATGAGTAATTGAGAAATTGAATAGACAAACAAATGTCTAAAAATAAAAATCAAAGTATAACATTTGTGTACCTTTCGGTGAATATGCGAAATTATTAATCTAATAGTAAATTCCGTAGTTCAAAACTTTATAGACATGTATTGTATCCTCCTAGCCTGTAAACACAAAAGTAAATTTTGTATTAAAGTCACAAATATCAAGAATATTCTATATGCAATGTTTCGAAGCTCTTCCACTTTTAAAAGCTAAATGTCATTCTTGTGAAGTAAGTCTCTTTATCCATGTAAAATAAGAAAAGTATAAGTATATAGAAGACTTTTTTTCGGTTTATAGGACTGTATACATGGTAGTTATATATAGGTAAATTTATTGACTTATTGTGTGTATAGAGGCAAAATTTTCAGTATAAAGAGTGTATAGAGGACAATATGAGTTTTGATAAGGATATTAAGGCAAAAACCCCTATTCCTATTATATTTGAAGTGATTTTGAATAAGCATGTATAAGGAAACTATTAGTTTAGTTGAGAAGTGGAATAAATATCAAAATAACAAACTTGATTAACTATATATATATATATATATAAAATAAATACATCATAATAAATATGTATTACTTTTTATAGAAAAAATACATATTTTGTAGATATGCATGTATCAAAATAAATTGAAGAAATAACTTTATTCCACCATTCTAAAATATATAAACTAGAATAGAAATTACTAATTTTTTATTTTGGATTTATTCTAAGAATTATTTTAGATCCAAACAAGACTCAAGAATGTGAGCTTTCCTCCTCACCTATAGGTAAATTATTTCCTCAACTTTGACCTGATCTTAACATAAAAGAAATGTAAATATTCAAGTTAATATCTTGAGTTTGAGTATTTGTTAATCTCTTATGCATGCGAAACATGTATAATTTAAGGATAATTAAGTACTTTTCTTTTAAAATTTCACTTCTCAAATTCACTAAGTATTAACTGTAAAAAACACTCAAGAAAGTAACTCATGACCTTTTATAGTATCCAACAAGTTTCCATAAAAAAAATGTCATGTTTGTCAATTGATGATTATCAATCATAATAATAAAAAAAGAGTAGAATAATGAACTTTTGTATTTTTTTTTATTTTGATTACCACAATCAATAGTAACTAAATCCTATAAATTTTCAACCACAATCCTTGCTTAGTTATTTTAACATTTAATTTTTTTATTTTGTATTATCACATGCAAATAATAACAAAATGATTATCATGGGTGATCAAATTAATCTTTTAGTTTGAAAAACGGTAAACCACATCAAATTTATACCAATCATAATAATAATTCATGATCTTAATTCATCTTCTCAATGTTTCCATACTTTTAAAAATCAAGATCGATCTTTAATTTTTAATTTCAATCCTTTTATCTTATATTATGAGGGCAAATAGTGTAATTTACATTATTGTTCTCTCTTCTATTTTTGTATCTATTAGATTAAAAGACTCGTAAGTAAAAAAAAAATCAACCTAAATTTGTTCAAAAAAATGTTATTATTTTTCTTGACATGGTAATGTTTAATTCTTTTATTGCATGCAATCTATTTCACATGTTACTATTATTCATCGGTTAACCTTAGATGCTACATGTACGTAACCATGATTTTTTTACCATTAGTAAATTCATCAAATAACCAACATTTACTACATAAGCATGATTATCAAATTTGTAGATTTTTGTCGATTTTGTAAATTTTGTATAACACCAATCTCATATCAAATCATATATAAATTATCTTAATCCTTAACAACCCATTCAAAAAAAAACAAAAAACAAAAAGATCAAGCTCGAGATGTAAATTTTAATACTAAGCATAAACACCACTACCAATGTTTTTTTTCTCTCTCACAATTATTAGTTCATTAAAACACACACACATATAGACGTATAGCTATCAAAATCTATTCTCTTATTTTTATCCATCTGTGTTTTCAAATCAGATATGAAATATATATAATCCATTGCTATGACTTATAAGAGATCATCTTCCTCTTCATCATAGTTTCAAATTAGATATTAATTTTTTGATTAACTTATAAGTATTTATTGGATATACATTCTAAACAAACATTTTTTTCCTTTCATAAAACCTATAAACAGTATAACTTAACCAAAAACTAGTCTTTTCCAATAAGCTAAATAAGAAAACGTATTTTCCAAACACAACCTAAGAACTCATTTAGATTACTTTTGGACAGTTTCTAGATCATAACTTTTTGAAGAAGCTAAAAAATTTCGAAAGTAGTCTCAAACAACCACTTCCTTTGATATTCTACTAAAAGTCGTTAATTTCTGGCCTTTTTATTTATACCTTAAATCTAATTTCTACATAATTTCAAAAAATGTAGTTTCTAGTAGAAATTAAGTATATCACCATGTTATTTTCAAATTGTTCTCATCTATTTCACTTTACTTACTTAAAGTTTCTTTTAATATTTTACCACAATGCTACCATTCATTCGCATGAAACCAATAGTAAAACAAAGATGCAAAAATACGTCGCAAGGAAAAGAAAATTTTTATATGTGACATATCGTCACTACTAGCATAGCTTGTGGGATCAAAAGGTAATACTTGTTCTCTTGAATCATCCATGAAAAGTAAAATATAAGAAAGATGACAAAATATGTAAACCTAATTGGAACAGCTGCTATCATTGCTTCACTTGGTTAAAAGCTAAACAAAGAGGCAAAAACTATAAGACATAAGTAAAATATCAATCTCCTCTACTAGAGTCAATGTTCAAAACTTCAAATAGATGTAGAACTAAACATTAGAATCCCACAATCTAATAGTATATAATAAATGATCCAATAGTATATAAAAATAAACTTGACACAAACGATCCAATAGCAATGCTCTTTCATTTGAAATAGGGATAAGATTGTCTTCTGACAATCTCAAAATCTACAAACACCAAACCTTCTCATATTTGCCAAACTAGCAGTAGAAGTTTTTTTTTGGAAACGATTTATATATTATTAGATAAGACCATACTGAACAGCATACGGTATTGTACTGAGAAAATATTACAAAATCTTAGTTCCAATAATTTAGGAACAAGATGTCTAAAATACAGTAAGTAGAAAGAAGTCTGAGAATAAAGGAAATTCCATCGACCAATTAGCAGTAGAAGTTGAGAAATATTATCATAATTACCCCAAGCAATGAATTTAACTACGTGTCAGAACACTCCATCACCTATACGACTATACTTGATACTGCAACCATAAGTAGAGGTTTAAATATTCTAAACTGTGATTATGTAATTTTAATGATATATTGTTTAATAAATCTTGAATTAGTTAACTAAATAATGTTTACTCACATTAATATATTTTTTTAATATTTTATTTAAAAAGACTAAAGTAGAGCCACCTACTTGGTTCGATCAGGGGTCGGGGTCAGGCGGGATTGGGCTAAGTCCTCCCCATGAGCCCAACCCAAACCTGGTCCTTAGCTGAACCAATCAGACTTAGTTGAACAAGAGATGATAAATTTTGAATGCATTATTGAAAGAGAAATACATGCAAGTATCTATTTTTGAATAGAAGCCATAGCACGAGGTGTTGGAGAAAGAACCAGTAGAAATGACATTAACGATTCAGCAGTGGCCGGATGTAAATTGTCCAGCAATCAATGAATACTAGAATATCACATAAATTATAATAGGCAAATGAAGATTCATTTTAACGAATAATTTCTAAAGATGAGTAAAGACTTAAGTAATTGGAATGTTTGTACTTTGTGTATCTCCTTATGTTTGCAACTTGAGGTTTGCAACATTTTCTTATTACAATATACAAATTACAAACCCAAGCAAAGACACAATTTTTATTTTTATTTTGGTTAATCTCTAGTCTTTTTTGACGCATTGAGATTTACAAACAAAACCTATGTTATTTTGAAACAAAAAAGACAAAAATTATGTTATCTTGAGACGAAAAACTGTGGAATGTGACGCTCAAGTCATGAAATGAAATCGTAGCTGATGCTTGAAAGCCTCTTTCCTCGTATAGTATAGATATAAGTATTTGTGAGTAATGGTCATTGAAGACCATTTCAAATGAAGGGTGAAATGGACGTCCGTTTCACCCATTCATGGTTAGATTAACTCCGACGATTACCAGCGTTTATTGCTGGAATTGAAACGACAGAAGGGGAGCGGTTGGAGGAAGGGCGGAGGGTGGTCAAGGGTTTCCCCTATAGATAGAGGAGAAGACTGTAAAGGAAAAACACAGTGAAATCTTACAGTGAAACTTTCTCCTGCTTGACCATCGCCGGAGCCCCGATCTTACGATCCCTGTTTTTTTCCTTCAAGTGGTATCAGAGCCACCGTGCCCAAGCTCGTCGTGCCGCCGTGCTCCGGATCTGCGCAACCCTCTCACTACGTGGTTTTCCCCTCCGCACCGCCGCCCTGCTCCGCGTGGTTTTCCCCTCCGCGCCGCTGCCTCTCCCCGTCGCTGCCACCCCGTGCCGCCTCCTTGCGCGCCGCTGCCTTCCCCCACCCCGGTTCCGCGTGCCTCCTCGCGGTCCCTCCCGCGCTCCTGTTTCGTGCGCCGTTGCAGCACCTCCGCGCGGTCTTCCCCTAACGCGCCCCTACCTATGGTGCCCCTCCCTCCGCGCGGTCCTGCATCGCCGATCCACCCCCTCTCCGCGCAAACCTCCGCCAGATCTCGCCGCCCGCGCGATCGTCTTCGCGCGCCCCTATCCAGCGTCGCCACGCCCTGCCCGCGGTGCCTCCCCGCGCCCTCCCTCAGCGTCGCCGCTGCTTCCCCGAGCCCTGCCCTGCCCCGCGCCA
>JAMKQA010016764.1:0-27638 GCA_024699735.1 Posidonia australis
GTCGGGTCCATCGTCGTAAGTGAAGATGAACTTGTTAAAAGTTAAAAGAGTAAAAAGAAACAATGGTAGTAAGTTGGGAGGGCTACGAAATTGTTATCGAGCATTTATTAGTCCCCAAAACATTAATCAGGAACAGATTTTACGTAACTTGTGTTAGAACGTTTCGTCAGGAATGTGTCTGACAGTCGTTTATGGTTGCTTCGACAGGAGTAGCGTTTGAAATAATAGGACAGATTGGGCTGACTCACTCGTAAGTGAGTCGGGTCCATCGTCGTAAGTGAAGATGAACTTGTTAAAAGTTAAAAGAGTAAAAAGAAACAATGGTAGTAAGTTGGGAGGGCTACGAAATTGTTATCGAGCATTTATTAGTCCCCAAAACATTAATCAGGAACAGATTTTACGTAACTTGTGTTAGAACGTTTCGTCAGGAATGTGTCTGACAGTCGTTTATGGTTGCTTCGACAGGAGTAGCGTTTGAAATAATAGGACAGATTGGGCTGACTCACTCGTAAGTGAGTCGGGTCCATCGTCGTAAGTGAAGATGAACTTGTTAAAAGTTAAAAGAGTAAAAAGAAACAATGGTAGTAAGTTGGGAGGGCTACGAAATTGTTATCGAGCATTTATTAGTCCCCAAAACATTAATCAGGAACAGATTTTACGTAACTTGTGTTAGAACGTTTCGTCAGGAATGTGTCTGACAGTCGTTTATGGTTGCTTCGACAGGAGTAGCGTTTGAAATAATAGGACAGATCTATATGGTCTTTTAACTTGTCTCTCATCTTTGCATCAATGCTAAAATCATGTTGATTCTCCAAACCCAGTCGAATACGCTGATTCAAAGGAAAAGCCGACATCTTAACAAGATTGCCTCTTGTTACGATCAAGCATACATCACCATTGAGCAACGAATAATAAATAGTCAGATTTTGCATTGTTCCTTTCAAATATATTTGACAGCTTTTGACAACTATTAGCAAGAAATTCTAGCGGGTCTTCTAATTCCATTTAGATAATCAGTTCTAAATAAATCCAGCAGAGTACCTGTCAACGAACAAAGAATTTCCACTCAGAGTAAACAGAAACTATATTCGAAGTATAGACGCATATTCCTTTTTCCCGAAGAAAAGTTTTGTATAGTTCTTGTGATGACTTCGTGCAGGAAACATTTTACACACCCATGACTTTAGGAATGAGAAATATTCCATTTGCGAACTCTTGGGTCAACGGAGAAATGGTACAAATTGCCCAATCAGGGATACAATTGAAAGGTTGGCCTTTGGAGCATGAACACCAGCAGAAGAATACTTGTTCAACTCCATTTAAGCCTCACCATGAGATACAAAGTTCGTTCAACACCTTTGAAGCGATTGGCATGTGTAGTGATTGAGTGTTGTCTCCATCACATTAGATCATGAGTCTATGGCTGCAGATTCTTTTACCAGCTTTCTGCAGTTCCACAACACCTACACATCCAAACAGCACTATCAATTTGCCAAAAGAGTAAACTTGTCAAAAAAAATGAAAACAAAAAACAGAAGCCCAATGTCATAATGATAAGTAGTGCAATGCACGTGTACAACTGCATGTTCTAAGCGAAAATTGGGAAGTGGTTTGTAGATTTGGAAAGAGGAGGAATTAGTAGAGGCACCAATCATTCAGTCACAATTTTGTGTTACTAATTAATTATGTGAATTTCCAGAGAGATTATTGGAAGGACTAATAGATGCAATTATGTAAATTTAAGGATTTGAAATTCTAAATTTAAGGATTCAAAATTTTTATTTAAATTTAAAATCTTAGTGACGAAGATGAGAGTAATGTAAATGTTAAGAATAATTTCAGTGTTTCATTAATGTCAGTCTTCACCCCCTCCTCTTCCCTTAATACAAGGATAATTTCATACTGGTCTTTTGTTTACGCCAAACTCATATTACAAATCCGTAAACTATATTTCCAGAAAAGGGTAAAAAATTCAAAAGAAAAATTAATTAGTTACAATGTTAGACATTTTAGGAAACATACAGATATCAGGTCAAGGAATTCAGCAGGTAAGTTTGCTAAGAATTTGTACTCAAACAATGCAGGCAGGCAAAGGTTTGGTTAAGTGGAAATAAGTGATAAAGAAAACACACACCTTTTGTATTTCTTATTAGAACCGCATGGGCACAATGCATTCTTACTCACTCGCCCACCTTTTGGCAGATTAGACCGTGCAACATCCAGTGGCGATGTACCCATCAGCTTTTGCACCTGGAGGAAACAATAACAAGGTGATAAACAATGCTGCACTAATTGACTAATCTGCCATGACACACTAAAAGCAGTATTTATGTAACATGGAGGGAAGTACAGGCTTGGTTGATAAGGAGGTAATTTTTTGGGTCCAAACACTATCCATCATATCCAACACTTCTGGTTCACAACAGATTCCAAGAGTATTGATTATTTCCTCTAATTTTACAATAAAAAACCAACTTCTCTATGAGCTTTTGATAACCTTTTGTGGTGGGGGTGAAGTGGAACGCATGGTTTACCAAATGGGGCTTAACTTGCATTTGGGCCTTGACCTGATCCAATAATACCCAATCAACATAGGCAGGACACAATTCAAAGATAAGGGTCAATTTGATCCAAGTACACAATATGTTTGCTGATATTTACCGTTTGCAAAAAAAACACAATATGTTTGCTGTTTTAATTCAATTTCAGAAACTGCTCCTTGAGGGAACACACTCAAGGCACAAATAATCATTCATTGATCTCAAATAGAACAAAAGAGGGCAAATGTCATGTTTCAAAAAAAAATGAAAATGGGTCTCTACTTTCAAGTTAAAATGTTATAGTATAGTTTCCGTTGAAAGACCCTTCAATAATGTAAATTATTTCTGTTGAAAGATCTTTACTTTTGTTCATGCCTAGAAATGACTGTGTTCTTTGTTTAGAAGACTTGGGGACTAAGAAAGAAGACTTGGGGACTAAGAAAGAAGACTACCTCAGCAAAAGTCTTAGGCATTGGTTTCCCTTCTTCCTTCAATTTCTGAATCTTCTTTTGAGCATCTCTGGCCCATGTGAATTTCGAAAGTGCATTTTCAACATCAGCTAGGGTGCAATTACAGTGCTTTGCTGCATCTTGCTTTTGACTGCTTTTGAGATTCTACATGCAGAAGATCAACGGATCAAGAAATTATTTCCGACGATCAGTCTGCTCATAACATAGTTTAACTTCAACATTTTACAAAATAATTTATTTTTGGCATAAAAGTGCAATAATTCTCTAATGTTTTTGTTCTTTAGTGACGTACATTCTTTGGTTGAACCAGATGTTAGAAAGAAATAAAAATAATGTGAAAAGATGAATAATTCTAGATTTACCACCTATTTGGACAAGAATTGAAGGATACTGTCAATGCTTCGATGAATTAAAACACTACCTGAAATATCCTGGAATTAAAAATACATCCATATTTTGAATAGCTTAAAAGACTTCCTAGACAAAAGCTCAAAGAAAACTAACATGCATTATCTTTCTGTTCATGAGCTCATAGAACAACCAACCTGCAATTTCACATTCTGCAATGTTAGTGTCAATTTGTATGATTGTAACCGTACCACATATATTCTTTTTCTTGGTTTTTCATTCATATGGCAAGTACTATTATCTTTATTTTATGTTGCATGTTTAATTTAAAAAAAATGAATAAAAATATGTAGATAATTATTGTTTGTTTGTGATTGTAATGACTTTCATACTACCTTTCTAAGGATCTTTGCATCCACTTCTCCCTATTGTTATCATGCCTATTTATCCATTCAAAGTCATTGCTTCATTACAATTGTGCCCATTTCATGTTTGCATGCCTAAGAATCCACGTGTTTGCATGCTTAATTTAAAAAATCAATAAAAATATGTAGATAATTATTTTTTGTTTCTGATGGTATTGACTTTCATATGGTCACCTACCTTTATAAGGATCTTTGCATCCACTTCTCCCTGTTGTTACCACACCTATTTATCCATTCAAAATCATTGCTTCATTACAACTGTGCTCATTACATGTTTGCATGCCTAAGAATCGACATTTTTTTCTTCCAAATATAAACAAAAAAGTCTGCATTTGTTGGATCCCATGATAAAGTTTCATTTGTTGCTATATGCAATAAAACAAATGACTGAAAGAAGTCGAAGAAGCATGAAGAAGGATTAAGATGCCATCCAAGACATATTGAAACATAGAAGATGTTGAAGATAGAAGTAAATAATGGGAAAATAGATATAAATAATGAAATTTCTCAAGCATTAGTCTTTCCGTAGTGGCCAACATCTTCAATAAGCCATTGTGTTCTACAAAACTGAAAGATTGACACAAGATATGAGCATCTCCATTGTTTAGTCCTAGTTATTATTATAATTCTTGTTTGCTTTATTGAAGTTCTTTAGTTTATTGATGGATGATGGACCTTCAGATAATATGTAGGTCTGCTAGTCAGCCCTTGCTGCTAAAAAAAGGAAAAGAAAGGAAAGAAAACTTAACTCTTTCAATTTAAATGACTATTGTTTGCATCATCACACAAACCATGAACCACCATGATGCATAAGTACACAACAAGTCTACCTGCCAATGCATCTTGATGGTAAAATTATGTACCATACAAGAAAACATTTTACAGGGTGCGTTCTCACTTTCTTTATCCCATAACCAAAGTACATTAGCCAATTAAATAAACATGGTGATAGCAACTAACCTTCGCCATCACCAACCAAGTGCCTAAGCTTAACCAACTCAAAAAGAACCAAAAAAATCTTTTCAGACCGAACATGATCAGAGATCACTATTAAAAGTCTGAGAAAATTACTGAGTCTATGAGCTTAAGTTCTCAATTAGCATATTCTTTCTCCAAAATTTCAAATTCAGAAACCAGGCCCTGTTATCAACCTCCAATTTGTAATTATCAAAAAATAGATGTCACAACATGGAGGCATTAGCCAATACAATCATGATCAGTTCAACAACCAAAAAGAAGAGCGTATTTCAACTAGAACATGAATGATGCAGACTTTTCAACAGACTTCCCTCAGAATTTAGCTAGTGTGAGCGATCAATTCAAAAGGTGGGGTAAATATAGTCCAGAATGATGTGAGTGATCAATTCATAGTGTGAGTGATCAATTCATAAATAAACAAAGGGCACAAATATAGTCGTGTTGAATAATGTCCAAGGATTTAGTCCAGAATGCAAGCAGAAGCAAAAGCCAAAGCAGAAAAATTCACCTCTCCTGACGGATCCAGGGAGCCAAGATACCTCAAAATCACTGCTTGCTTCCCAAAAGAATCAGAAATCGTCGCCTCACTGCACCTCCCTACCACAAATTTTTTGAAAGATCCCATTTTCCTCGCAGTATCCATCTGATTGGCAAATTCTGCAGCTCCAACACCAACAGCAAAGCAAAGAGTTTCAGAATCCAATACTTCCTAAAAACACTAAACACCAGAAAAGAAAATGGAATCATAGGTCAATGTCTACAATGCCTCCAGACCTCAGGCCAATGGAAACCAGTCTCCAAAGTCTAGAGCTCCCTCCACAAAAAGAAAAAAAACCACAAACCAGAAGGCCCAAAGTTGCAGTCATTTCCAACCAGAAGCACACATGAGAAAGGTAAGGACAACGGGTGCTTCTCCAATATGCTGAAGATGCTCACACAAACCAGTGAAGTCTACAAAAACCATGTATATCCAAAAAGATCCAAGCTTTCCTCGCTAGGAAGTACCAGAAACGAGAATGGCGATATGGGTCGGCGGAGATCACACTCACCGACGAGAGAGAAGGATTGTTCAGCGGTTTCCTGGGCAGTCGCCGTCTTCTTCCCAGTGATAGCCCCCTTGATCTTGTCGAACCATCCGGCGCCGATGTTGCGAGCGCCCGTGGTGGAGATGGAGCGGACGAGACGACAGGGTTGGTGATACGACGCCATGGACAGAGCAGGAGGAGGAGCAGCAGCAGCAATGGATGATGATTGATGACGACGAGGAAGAGGAAGAGGAAGATGAAGAGGAAGAGGGGTTTAGGATTTTGCTGGTGCTGGGGTTTATCTTTTGTTCTGGTTCAACCCGGTTTGGTTCTTAAATGGTTGAACTACACGTTTAGTTTCTAAGATATTGGTTGGTATGTTTTTTTTTAACCTTGTGTTTCTGCTAACCATATGATCAAGAAAGATTTTGGTGGATGCCAAAATTTTTTTACTTTTGAATATTTCTTTAAATACATAATTACAAATAAATAATTATAATTATTAATAATCAATTACAATTTTACAAGATAACATCATATGTGCCTTAGATTTCCATTTTTCTCAATAGTCAAAGCCCACTTCTCAGCTGTTGATCACTGCAACACACAGGCAACATCCATTGTTGCAATATTGACTTTTGATATAATCCAACAACTACAATTGAGAGTAGTGGAGCATCCTCAGATGGCATGATTGTGGGAGATAACCAAGAAGGGATCGTCAACCTTCCAATGCTAGCTTTGGAAGATTTGAGGAACCAGAAGCATCTGGGACTGCCATCCATTCAAAACCTTGCCTCCAAAGAGCAACACTCGCCAACTTCTCAGGATTACAAAATCTTGTGATCAACTCATGCGACTTGTCGGGGTCGACGGGAGGAGAGAGCAAGGGGATTTGGGAATCGACTTCTCGCCGACGGGATCGGTCTCTCACCAACATCTATACGGAATTGGCCTCTCGTCGACGTTATCCTTCTCTCTTCGAGGTAAATGACTCGAAGGTATGTATTACAGTTAAAATACCTTCTTATTCCTTCCCTCTGCATATCGATCTGGTGACTTATCCAAGGACGAGTTCCGATCTACATCAGGGTAGATCGTTGGTGTGTCCTCTTTTATAGGGGCATCTATTCACCTCTCTGATCTGTTTTGGGGAGCAACGATTTTCTTGGAGAGCAGAGAAGCATTATTTTTCAGATTCCCTCCTAGATTTGTATGTTGATCTTTCTCCTGGATTCTATGTTTTTCTTCCTTCTAGATTCGATAATCTTTCGTTATGCATCTTGAGTAATAGTCTTTATAATGACATTTATTAGAATATGTTGAGTTCTACGTGGTAGCTTTACTTTAATCAACGATATTCTAGAGTTAGGGTAAGTTGTTTACTTGAATCCGAACAATTTGATTGTGATATAGAGGGTGGTATTAAAGTTCTTTTGCTGGAAAATTTTCTTTAGTTCTTGATTATGTTTGTTAGTCTTTCGACTGGTGTTTGTTTCCAACGGATGCTATTTTGTTCCGACGGCTTCAACTAGAGTTATTTCCCAACTGATCGAGGTTCGTCGGCTCGTCGGAGAAGAGGCATTACTTTAATCTGTAAAGGACATGCAAAACTCTTGGAGCATGGATCACCAACAAATTGGAGCATTGACAAATAATAATATGGTACATCTGATTGTTTCTGCTAATGCTCATACTAGGCCTTCCTCCTCTGTTCACAACTCAAATGTAGATCATTGAGCTTGATTAATATTTTCTTAATCAGATCCTGTGGTCTGTTTGATTTGGTGTTGTAATATTTTTTAATTCTTGACATTTGTGACCTATTCTTTGAAAGTAGTCAAGTTTTTGTTGTGATTGGGTCTTCTGAGGTCCTAGACTATTGTAATATCTAGATCTTTGTTTTTTTAGATTCTTGATGGTGGACACATAACCAAGAAGTTTATATAATTCCATAAACGCTACCAAAAAACAATTGAGAGTAGTGTACCAATCTCATGGAATTTTCACCTTGGTTGATATTGTTGTGGAAGATGTTGACTTGTAGTTCAATCATCCAAACACTCCAACAAATATTGATACAACTTTACACATTCGTTTTGCAATTGCGTTAACTAGATATAACCTGTAAATGGAAATGTCTTTGTAAGAATATTGACAAATACAAAAACGAAAATGTAACTCATAAACCAAAGTAACATAAATCTTCCATCCAGGTTACCATCTGACATCAGACTATCTTCTTCACAATTATCCTCTCATACCATTTAGCTAGTTGATTACGTATTTACTTCCATGGCATGCAGTTGTTTATATCCCGTTTGATAGTCACAGCTCTGAGTGTCTTCATATATGCACAAAACCCGAAAGAAGGAAGCCTGCAAAAATAAAGGAGCAGTATTTTCTGCAAAATAAAATAGGAGTTCAATTTTAAAGCAGCAAATATCTTCCAAGGAGAGGGACGGAAAAGACAACTAAAATATTTTGCAGGGAGGAGGTCGACAAGTCTTATTTTGACCACTTCCGTAATGAATTCTTGGGACACGCATCAAAGGATAGGAGCTGAGACTTCTGAGCTCTTGCATGCTTGCAGTCCTCAGTTTCCATCCCTACCATTTCACAGAGAATATATCAGATGTTCTAATTTACTATTGGATTACAGCTACATAGCTAAAGTTTCTGATTTTGGCGCTTCGAGGTTGATTCCTTTCGGTGAATGGAACGGAACTAATAACTTCAGTGCAAGGAACTCTAGGGTACTTAGACCAATAAATACTTGCAAACCCACCAATTAGCTGATAAAGTGATGTGTACAGCTTCAGAGCGGTACTTAATAAACTCTAGACAGGCAAGGCACCTCCTTCTAGGAGGTACCTGAAGAAGTGAGGAACCTGAGAACCTCACTATTCATTCATGAATGGAAGGTCATGGGTTGGATGGAATATTGGATCATCGAACCATGAATGCAACGATTATGGATGGGATGGAGGAAGTTGCATGGCCATGGAGCTCCAATGGTTGCTGAGACTTCTTTAGCTTGTAATAAATTCTTGGAGTTATTTGACAAGGAGGAGGTTTGGAAGAACCTCTGGATCTTCCTGCAGACCGTTAACTGTGTCATACATTTTCTTTATGTGCTCATCTTGGCTGTTGTATTTGCATTTGCAATTTTTGTCTAACTAAAGTTTGATAATGTGGCTTTCAGTACTTGACATTCAATACAGTCGTCTTTGATCTGGTCCGCAGTAATCATTGATTCATAAGTAATGATCAATGATAATCTTATTGCAGAACTTCAACACGATTTTAAAAAAAAAAACCAAACAACACGCACATCAAGCTTGTTATTCTCACGTCTCTCCTCTGTCGCACCGCTAACTAAGCCACCTCTAATCACATGAGACCTACTAACCCAATTATATAGATTAATCTAATAACACTCCACCGCATTAGGGAAAGAACCACACAATATGTGACAATCCAACAATACCTTGTCGCGTTTGTTTAACTTGTATCCACTCAACCTCAATTCAAAATTTATATCAACCAACTACTATGGTGCAGTTAACCAGGAGGCACCTCCCTTTTAGATTCGAATCTCACAAAGAGAAAATATATATAGACCGATATCAAAAAAAAAACTCAAAATTTATATCCATGCCTCTATTATCATGAAGCCATTCTGCAGAGGACTATAAAATAACTGCCTTTTGTTGTTTTTTGTTAATTGCCCACTTGATTTGAAATGAAGTCACGCGACCATTAGCGTTCACCACATAGGGAACCATACGAACAACAGTTTATTACTGTATACATACTGCACAAAATTAGGATTGCATGGACATAAGACTTCTACTCTGCTATCATAACAGCTACTGAAGACAACATATTACTGATCTTAAATCAACTGGCCACAATCAGGTTTCTTAGGCCCCTTCAGAAAAAAATTCCACAAAAAAGGTTTTATGATTTGTAGTATATGGATGACAATTTCACCGGTGCAGTGTTGGCTATCAGGCTCTCTAACTGCACCTTCAATTGTGCATTGAATGACATGAAACGTGACACGTTCTCAGAAGGCCTCGAATTAGGCTCTCACAAGTCACAAAGAATGGAGCCACTTTGTAGGTAACCTATGTTTTATCCAATGATAAGAAGCGTCTAACATTTTCTCATCTTCAATAACCTTCAATATGAATTGAAACAAGTGAATCAGCTGATCTTTACCTTGCCTTCCTCGTAAGGCCACCTAAGTTGACAGGAAATTGGATTTTTTTTCTTTTCTGATTGGCAATACCTTCTGTTACTGCAGTAGTCCTGTTGATATTGAACGAACATGGATTCAAGCATATAGAGCTTGCCATGGCTCCTGGGAGACCAATGATTCTACCTTCTCTTTTCGGGAAATTTTATCTCCAGCAAAGACTAAGCCAGAAAATTTTGCCAAGAAACCACCAAGCTCACGTAATGCCTGCAAATAAAAGAAAAATAAATGCCATGAAGATGTACTTGTAGTATATAAAAACTGATATTCTTTCTAAGCTCAAGCTCCATGAGAAAGACAATAAGTTACATACAATACAAATGCTAACATGCAATTTAAATTACTGTATACAACAAGAGGAGACACATACAGAACTAGAGAAGTACTTCAATTGCTTTTGTGGTCTTTTGCAGAAAGGTCTGGGAATATTGTTGCCTTTACATAATATAGAATACATCTAACTGTTTGGGAAAAAATGTAAAAGGACAGATACAACAAAAAGGCTTCAGTTTCGCTGAGTTAGTTTTTTTCTTATTGGCCAGTGACTGGGAATCACTTCATGACAAGACATGATTCAATTCCCATGAGAGTAGAACTAGCTTCTCCAATAAAGTGCTACTTCAATTCAACTGATCGGACAGTAAAGTTTCACTAACTACGACCCAACTCTTAGTCTTAGGTAGCGTTCGGTAACGATTATAGACAAACTGATTATAGTGAAAAACTAACTTTTTTCAAAAAACTGCCTCCCATAACTTTTCATTTTCAATGTTTTTAATAAATTTTACACATAAGAAATAAGTTAACGTTTTTGATGTGTTTGGTTCAGTTTTTATTCAAAAGTGATTATTTCCAATAAACTGTGGAAAATAATCACTACCAAACGCTACCTTAGTGAGAAAAGAAACTACTCAAAAAATAGTTGGGTTCCTTTTTTCCACTCTCCATGCTAGTTCATCCTAGTGCCAAGTACTTTATGATTGAGAATGTCCAATCCGACAAAAGCATCCAATCTTCTGATAACTATACAGAAGTAACTTCTTAAGACTGGTAGCAGGTGGTGGTGTACTGGTATTCCTTCAGTAAGAGTAACAAACTCTTGAATTAAGGCGGCTTGGCTGTGCTAATCATTATTGATGGGTAAGAAAAGTCCCTCAAAAGTTCTAGCAGCAATTTTCATTTATTCCAATGACCATGTATTCATCCATTTATGGCTTTTTCTGCCACTTGAATTTCTGAATGAAGCTTGCTTCAGATCTCCCCTGGAGATGCAAGCATCATCTGTGTAAAAGACAATGCTCGGATTCCTAAACCAAACTCAGGCCTTACATTTCTCTGATTATCAGTACTTGAAATATATTGTTCCAATTAAAAGCTCTAAAAAATAATGTGGTTTGTAAATCATGCTCCAGTAGGCACCATCTCATGGATTATATGTTTAAACCCATGGAAGTAAATATATGCACAACCCTATTTTATTCGAGTCTATTTTAAGACCAAAAGGTCCTACTGTAGTCTAATGCAGGATCACAACCCCAGCAAAATTCCCCACCAAAGATTTATTTTTAGCCATTTTATTTAAATTTTTAAAGTTGTTTGATTTCTGTTTACAGGATACTTCCTGTTATAATTACCTCGAGCTCTTTGTCAGCAGCACTTGTATTCTGATGTCTGGTGCCAGTTCCAACCAGAAGAACAGCAGACAACTGAAAGACTTGAACCAAATGCACTAAGCAGTTTAGAGGTTCACATGGGATTCGTAGTGCTGGAGAAGGTTTAGGAACTCCAGACAGTATTGCTTTAGTTGACTCTGTAGCAGCAGCTATTTCGGCACCATACAACAGACACTCCTGCTCGAGTGACGTTGACAATCTTTCCCATGTAATCTTTTGTGGTTCAATGTAATATGGGAATATGAGTGTAGGTAATTCATTTTGTTTATCTGAAGTAAGTAATCTCAGAAGCTCGTGAATGACACAGATGGCAGTAGGTGGCTTGAAATTTGGTAGAAGCAACATTGAGACCTGTGATAATCACCATTTAGTCAGTGCTACCAAAATGTCACAAAACTCACCAATCAAAAAGACAAAAATGGAATCTCAAGCTTTATACTAAACTATAAAGATAATATACATCACAATTCACAAAATGCAAAAAATACAAGACGTCATTTTGCAAGTCTACAGACCCATAGTCCTTTATCATCTCCTCTCCTATAAAATCAAATTCCCACAGAACTAAATAAGACAAATAGAAGTGGTAAAACATATAATTCAGTACAACATTATCGGAGCTACTGCCCCAATCCTTGCTTGTGAGGACATCATCACACCCATAAGCTTAAAATACACAGGAGTTTCCATGACGCAAAACTTGTTAACATGGCAAAACACTCATTTTCTATACGTCAACAAATAACAATCAGGAATCACACGAAATTCTCGGCATATCGTTTGATTTTTTTTTTAAATGCCAGCACCTCGCCCTTCCTTTTTTAAATTCTGATCGGAAGAGATTAAAATATAATGGCATATAAAATCAAACTGTTGGAAGAAAAAGATCTAAATATTTAAGCATATTAGCAGCCATATGAAAATGCAAATGAACAGCAATAACTTATAGACAATCTAGAGAACATTATTAGACTAAGCTAAGGTTGGTCATTTCATAAGGTAGCTTTTTCATGCTACTAGTTTTCATCCCAATGGAACAAGGGACTGTAGAATGTCAAACATCAGAAATTGATCATCAACGATCTTTTCTGCAGAGGAACAAGGGTTTCAATCAACCAAGGCACTCACAAACAGGAAATTTCAGCTCCATTTGATAAATAAAATGTTGCAGCTGGTGTAAGTCCACTACAACCAGTCCAGGAATTCCAGCAACCTCCCTACAAAATCGAAGATCTTTTGCGACGACCCATTTTATATGAAACTTGATTAAACCAAATGTTTTAAAAACTGGAAAATGGCCTCTATACAGATTTGGTTTGATAGATGTGTAAAAGCTATACAGTGTTTAACAAAAAAAACCGTTGAATTTGAAAAAATAAAAAAAATATGTATGACATGTATACGACCAAGAATATACATCAAACTACCTAAGTATATGAAATATCATCCAATCACCATTCAAAGTCAATAGCTGGAAGAGATGTCAGCCCATCTGAGGTTGGAGAGGGAACCTGCTGGGGAGAGAACCCTAGAAAAAGAAACATAAGGGATAGAAGACAACATGAAATGGCCCTAATTTCCTATCTCCCTTTTATTTTCTTAACCTTATTAGTGCGACTGTCAACCAATTACACAGCCTAAACGACCATGAAGCTTTCAACAATATTGACCAATCCTGAAGATCAGGAGCATATTTATGCTCAAATCCTTGAAAATGATTATACATTCAAATAACATGGTAGTTTGAAATAAAAGACTTATCAACATATTTACCCAGCCTTCTATAAAAGAAACATTAAAAAAACAAAAATTAAGCCAAGCTTAAACAAACTCTAGTAAAGCTTGATCTCTAATCTCTACACAGTTCAATCTAGGTGAATTTGAGAACGAACAACTTGATCAGCTACTCTTCCACAGGGTACATTATCCCAATTACCAGATAACGTAGCAAGAGAAGTTTGGTTCGTACAACCCAACAATGCATCCTCAATGCCCAACTACACTTATAAAGTCGTGATAGCATAAACGAGGCGAACAAATGCTCAGTGGGTCGACAAACTAAAAGAGGCATTACAACAAGGTCTTGAATTCTTTGTAGTCTAAAACCACGGTATCATAAACCACTCAATGTCCACAACCAGCAAAGAACATATGTCCAAGCCACCCTTCTCATTGAAATAAACCAGTAGTCTAAACAATAGCAATCCACCTACTTTCCTAGAGCACTCTACCCAAGCTTAAAATCCAGACGCACCACAAAACATCACACATTCGGGCAGAAGGGTAGCCCTAAAATGAAACAAGCTCACCAGTGCCGATCCATCGGGAGCAATGAACTGCGCCAGCTCGCAGGACGCAGCAGCTTGCTCGCAAGCGATTCCGTACGTCTCCGACACCGGGAGGTGGAGAGTAGAGTCCTCCCTGAACCATCACCCACGAGAACATGGGAAAGACATATTTCGAAATCTAGAGAGAGAAAGGGGGGAAAGGTCCCGTACCTGGTGAGGCCGAAGTCGGGGTGGGGGTGGAGAGCGTGGAAGATGGCAGGGCCGAAGCCATGGGGGTCGGTGAAGAGGACGATCACCTTCGGCGCTACTTCCATCTTCGTCTCCCTCGTTTTCCTTCACCGAGAAGAAGAGAGAGACGAGCAAGGGTGGAGACGAGATTTTGCTACATATAAAAATTGTTCGTTGGTAACGTTAACACCTAGGGAGCTTTTTACTCCCTTCTGACATCTGAAAAAACATACAGGACGCATTTTTTTTTAGGCGTCCACAGGTACAATACCTATAAGCATCTTATCTTAAGTAGAGGAAGTCTATATTTAATCTTGACATTAAATTATACAGACGTGCGTGATTTTTTATACTTACAGTAAATACCCAGTAAACACCTACAGATGCATTTTAACCCCGACATAAATTAATATTGTTTTGCATGCAATTAATTTACTTCGGTCATCTTCCCCATCTTGAGCCGAGATCAACATCTCATTGCCTGTTTTGCAGTTAACTTACGCCACGTCCCCATCTTTATGCCCGGCCTTTTGTGCCAAGTACGTAAAGTTTTCTACCATAAATTGTGTTCCAATACCCTATTTGAAATTAACTTATGGGTGTTTTAGACTTCTATAAAAATCTCTACCTTAGAATATAGGCAAAAGTTAAATCAAACGCACCCTTAGAACAACATCAACCATAGTTAGAGGTGTCAACTGGTCGAATCAGATTATAAGTCAAGCTAACCCGTTTTGAGATAACAAATTATGATTGGTAATGAGTTACTTTTCTAATCCTTGACCCATTATACAACTCAACTGGCCGTTTGGGTAACAGGTTATGGGTGGATTAATAAATAAAATGAGTTAATATACAATAAAATGACAAATCCTTGTAATAAATCAACTTGTATATGAACATGTATTATATAATGTTAAAATATGTATAAATCATTTAAATAAATATGTTCTAAACATTAAAAGTGTAAGAACTAGTGAAACACAAATATATAACTAATAATAACAGTTAATTAATAATCTCTGCAAAATACAAAAACTTTATGTTTTTTATAAAAGAAAAAAAATATACATAAAACATACTAGACACTAAATCAACAATATTAGGAAAATAGGTTTTGATTTTCTTTAAATTTGTAAAATTACTAAGAAAAAAAAAATCCTATTCTAACTATTAATGAATTCAATCATATGTTTAACGCATGATCCAATTTACTAAAGTAGCGTTTGATAACGTTTATGAAAAAACAGATTATTTTCATAAATAACGTTTTTGAAAAAGCTAATCTTCATAATTTTTTTATAATCAACGTATTTGAAAACTTTTATGCACAAACAAAAGCTGACGTATTGAAATAATCTAACGTGAAAGAAAATTATTTGGTTTAGTTTTTCAAGAATAAACATATTTTTTTTCATAAACTGATTCTAATAATCGTTACCAAACGGATCTTTAAGAGTTTGAGTTAACGAGTTATAAATCAATGGGTCTAATGGATTTGATTTTTTTTATTTATATCCTAAAATATTGAATTGGATCAAATAAGTTGATAGACTTAACGTGACATGTTGAGAGCCCTAACCACAGGGAAGCCAAGACAGTATAGTTGATGAATTCTATGGCAATTACCGACTAAAAAGTAGCACAAGCAGACAACAAAAGAAAACCTTACTTGTATCTATAGGGCAAACAACTCAGTATTCAGCTTTCTAGCTCATCTTGCAACAATAATGGATGTAATAATAATACTGAAGACCAGGAAACCCATTTCATCTCCTCATTGCATAACTCCATGCAAAGGCATTCACGGCTGCAATAAAAAAACACTAAATTACCATCTTGGTGACTAGTGCAAAGGTATCTGTGTAATCGAGGCCTTCAATTTGAGTGTAGACCTAAACAACAAGTCTTGTTTTATACAATTCAATTTCAATTGGACCCATATTTGATATTGTATAGCCATTTGTAACCAAAAGGCTCTTTATCTAGTAGTGAAGGTATCAAGTATCTTCTCTTTTTTTAGAAGATTGAACAAAAAGCAAACCCGTAGGTGTATATATATATAAAGATAATCAAGTACATGTACAAAGTCGTCCCGAACATACAACTCAAGTGGCAAAAACACATGCCAACTACACCAAGGAAGTCCGAACATTACTCAAGGGTACTTCCACAAAACAACAATGATAGTACAATGACTCCTCCTCCCAGACAAAAAACAAGCCAACTCCCCAAGAGCACACGACAGTCAATCACACAAGAACACTAACCAAAGAGATAACAAAGGAAACAGCAAAGAAACTAAAAATGGACAAAACCCAAAAATAGCTACTTTAAGGAGAACAATAACTAGGTGATTTATGTCAACATGAGATATGCAATCTACCATCCATAAGAAATCATGTGAAGAACCAGAAGAGTCTAGAAGTTTCGTGCACAAGACCCAAGCCAAAACACCACATTCTACATCATAGGAGCAACAACAAAAATGCAAGGAAGAACGACCATGAGGCCAAAGAGACGGCAACCACAGAACAAATAAGACAACTAATAGAACAACCAATCGAGAACATAAGCCATACCCACAAAGACCAACTTAGGTGATCCCCTAAAAGAAGAAACAAGCCACTGATCAAGAAAATTCCGACAGGGCCAAGCTCATCGAAAGCATCCATGGGACGAGATTTCTTCTACATACTAGAAGTCAAGGGCTTACCCTTCACTAAAGTCGTGGGCTTTTGGATCACAACTGTCATCCTTCGGGCATGTCTACTCCTCTCAGGATTGAGGGAGTTTTCCACAGAGACAACATCCCTATCAAAGGATTCCTCAAAGTCTTCCACACCAGAGGTAGCGTCCATAGTGACACAGCCGTCCACACCTTGTTTGCCTTGATCACCCTTTTCTGTATCAACCTTGTTAGCTATGACCATGCCAACCCATGGGTCCGGCGCGGTGTCGCGCCAGATGGAGGAGATCACAGCTATGCCAAAATGACAAATGCACAAGATAGGATAAAACAAAAAGAAAAGGAGTCGTCACCTAGTCTTTTAAGAGAAAAACGATGAAAATCACAAGAGATTGGATGCATGATATGCAAATGTGAAGGCCAGATGTCTACTAACCAGAGGACGGGTAAGGATTCCTATTACGCACAAAGAAGGTGTTAGGTACCTTCGTACACCCGAGAAACTCGATCTTTCTAGTCTAAATCGCTTGCTAAAAGCTAGGTGAATGTTTACTAAGCCTAGATTGTGCCCTAAACATGATAACATAAATACCATGACAAGAATGGATGGATGTACATGATGGTATGCGAAAACTGTGAAGGAATCTACATGAAATGGCGAAATCGCAAAGTATGACACGACAAAGAAAATCACATGAAATGACAATGTTTTTGGATAGAATGGTTCAGAAAATCACACCAGTGTCAAAGAGATCAAAAATACAACAGACCCAAATTATTAGAAGCGCAAAAAACACCATGGAGATATGAATAGGAAAATTGCAAAGAAACCTACATAAACAGATAAACGACGACATGCGAGGAAAATCACATAAAGTGACGATGTTTGTGCACAGAATACTGGGAAACCATACTGATGTCAAAAAGATAAAAAGTGGGATCAACCCAGGTCCTCGGAATCATAGAAAAAGATGTGAAAATTAAAAGGGAGAAATAGTTCGCAAATGGGCCAATGTGGGTCTTTCGGTCAGTTCGTGTGCGCCCTCAGGTGATGAAATCCAAATCAAATCAAAAAATCCGAAATGTAGGATTAAAGCAAACCAAATCGGATATCGGATGAGAGATTCTGAAAGCAAAGTGAAGAAAGAAATCCACGAAAGAAAGGCATGAGATGCAGGCTCGCTAAATAGGGATGGACTAATACGCAAATGCTACAGCAGCTATACAAAGTGCATGAACGAACGCCTAAACATGCAAAAAGGTGCTAAAGAGTGGCTTGGACAAAAAAATTATGCAAGACTGAGTGCAAAAGCTAACATGTGGGTGCATGAATTGATGATAGGGGCAATTTGGTCATTTCTGTGGCCAGCTGTGATACGTGCATGTATAGGGATGATGCATGGTCTGAGATATGTCGAAATGTATGTCAAATGTCAAGAAAATATTGTTTGTGAGAAACAATGGAAAGAATAAGATTTTAAAAAAACACAAAAAGATGTAAACACAATAAAAGACAAACACAATGATTAAAATGCAAAATTCGTAGAAGGATGAGACTTTGGGTCAGAAATGTATTCATGACTTCTATTCTAACATAAAAATGATGGATCAAATGTGCATGTGGTACTGAGATATGTGAAAATTGTACCTAGGTAGTTACCTGAAAACTCTGGGTCTAAAGTGCAAAATTCACATATAAGTGCAAATATGATCAAAATATGAAACTAAAGATTGATTGATAGTGAAAACATGGTTTTTAAATGAAGTCTATGATTAAATGCAAAATATGGAATATAATAAGCGAAAAACATTAAAAATATGCAAAAAAACATTTAAAACCCTAAATGATAGATTTAAAGTTAAACTAAGGGTCTATATGCAAATTCCCTGTGTTCTGGATTGTTTATTAAAGATTTTGGGACTTATGTGCAAAATGTCAAGGGCCTGAATGTGATAAAAAGGGACCTTTCATGATGATCAGTGTAATTATGGAATTCATTAGGGTTCAGGATACAAAATTCATAGAGAAAACTTATTTTAACAATTCTAGGGGCTTAATGCAAAAGATCATGACTTAAATGTAACAAAAATTCAATTTTAATGGTGATTAGTGTGATTTTAAAAACCTTCAGGGTTTAGAATGCAAATTTCACAGAGAAAATCCATTTTAAAGAGTTCCAGGGGTCAAATGCAAATGTTCAGGACTTAAATGCAAGGAAAATATGAAAACAAGGGCCTAAGCATGATAAAACATTCATGAATGCATTAAAAATGAAAAATCCAAAGATGTAGGGGATTATATACAAAACTTACAGAGAAAAGAAAAGAATTGAAAGTTTTTTTAAAATTACAGAGGCTAAAACACAAAAAAAGGACCTAAATTAAATGAAGAAGGACTTAAACATAAATATCTAAGGACCTATTAGTAAAAACCTAGAACTAAAGGGCTTGGGCCCAAAACAAACTCTTTCGAAGATCGCCGAAGGCTCACCGGCGTTTCCCCTCCTACCACTCCGGCGATGATTCTGCGGCGGCCCAACGACGGTGGGAGGTGAGCGACGGTTGGGGAAGCTTCGGGATGCCACGGCGACGATCTCCGGGAGGCAGGGCAAGGTTGGGGAGGCCTGGGATGCTCCACCCACCTCGCGCCCCGACGAGGCACTCTATCGGTGTCGGAGAAGGTGACGGCGACATGACTGGCGATGACCAGTGGTTGGAGCGGTGTGGCGGTGGCTGGGGAAGCTTTAGGGAGCCACGACGGAGCTCTGGGAGGAAGCGGCAAGGTCTAGGGTGGTCCGAGGTGTCCCTCCCACCTCTGCGTCGGCGATGATGGCTGTGGCGAGTCGTCGGGGTGCTACGGCGGTCCAAACAGCGATGGGGCGATGCGAAGGTGTTCGTGGAGAGGTGGAGAAGCTTCCCGGAGCGACGGTGCGGAGAAGGGGTGCTTGGGGTGCTCCAGCGCCTCCTCGACGATGGTCAATGGCGGTGGTTGGGCTACATCGACGGCGAGGCTGGTTGAACGTCGACGGGTCTCCTCTAGAGCGGAGGGAGACCAGAGAGAAGGAGGAGAGAAGAAGAGGAGGGAAGAGAGACCCATAGGGGCCTCGCTTAAGACCAAGTGGCCTGAGGCCTCGCTGGTGGGGTGAACCCACCATTGGAGGCGGGGTGACGGTAGACAGAGGGGGTCATTCACCGTCGTATCCTAAGTCAGGGGTCCTAAAGGGATTCTACGAACCTACAGAATTGAAGATACAAGAGGAAGGGGGTGTACCTGGCTGGCTGTTCCCATGGTCTCCGGTGGTGCTCGACGACAGCGGTGCTCCGACGTCGGCTCTGGATTGCGAACGCAGATCGCTGGTGGCTTTGGTGATGGAAGGATGTGGGGTTTTCTCTGGGGATCGAGGCACTGGAAGGGGTTGGAAACTCAATGTGCTTGGGGAGGCTCCATGCTGATCCCTTGGTCTATCGACGGCGAGCCGTTTTTGAACTCCTACAGAGCTCCTCCACATCGTAGATCTCCCTCGCAAGGGCTGAGTGTCGTAGGATCAAGCGCGTGGTGGAGGAGGAAAGTCCGGCGATCATGAGAGGCTGAGGATGCACTCTGGATTTCGCGGGATTGACCGCTGGAGATTACAGGGGTCATCGGAAATATTTTTTTGTTTTCCTAAGTTTTCTGGTTTAAAAAATCAAAGGGGCTATTGGGCTGGCAATTGAGCCTAGGGTTTGGTTTTTTTTTTGTTTTCTTTTGTTTATTTTGTTTTAAGGTTTTGTTTTTAATATTTTTTAAATGGATTTTGGGTTTTAGGTTTAGGCTTTTATTTATGTTTTATGATTTTAATTACATTTTTGATTAAAGTTTAATTAGTTGGTTTTAAATTAGGGTTTTAATTATTTTAGGCTTTTATTTTATTTTTGCTTTTAGGTTTCTAATTTGGGCTTTGTGATTTAAATTTGATTTTTGGTTTTGAATTAAGGTTTTAACTATTTTAGGGTTTTTATGGTTTTAACTATTTTAATTTTAGGGTTTTGGATTTTAATTTAGGGTTTTTGTTTTATTTAATTAGGAGTTTGAGTTTAATTAAGGTTTTTGATTATTTTAATTAGGATTTTGAGATCAATTAGGGTTTTGATTATTTTAATAAGGGTTTTGGGTTTAATTAATTAGGATTTTGAGTTTAATTAAGTTTTTTGTGTTTTAGTTAGGATTTTTTTGGTTTAATTAGGGTTTTGGATTTTAATTAGGATTTTTAGTTCAATTAATTAGGGTTTTAAATGATTTAAATGGATTTTGACTTTAATTAGGATTTTCTCTTAATTAATTGGATTTTAAGTGGGTTTAAGTGGATTTTATTTAATTTTGACTTGAATTAGGGTTTTTACTTGATTAATTTGGGTTTTAAATGTTTTAAATGTGTTTTGTTTGGTTTTAATTTTGATTAAGTCAGAGTAGACTGGTGTGGGCTTGAACGAGCTTCTGTGGGCTTAAATGGGCTAGGATTTTGGTGGTCGCAACCAGAGCATCTTCTAGAGGAGCCTGCTGCCAAGTGACTTCAAAATCGAGATGTCTACATCAACATTCTCCACACTCGTACGATCCTTCTCAGTGACATGACTAACATCAGCATCCTTCGCACAATCCAATGGGACGTCCACATGGCATGTCCCAACGAGGCAATCCCCACATGATCAGAGGACGACACCACCACCTCGACCGACAAACCCTTAGCCAAACACGCACTCTCCTCATGTGCAAACATAGCACAATGATGACAAGGAATAGGGTGCCACTCATATTTCACATGCACCTCCTCCTTGAAACTAGAACTTTTATTGATCATTAGGACCAACATGGAAAATCGAACTCTAATCCAACCTCCATGCACACACGAGCATAGCTCAGATGAGATGCCTTAGTCGTAGGACCGTTCATCATAGCCGGTCGACCAAGGATGCTTGCAATCTTCCCCAACATCCTAGCGGACCAAAACTTTGAGTGGCAAAGATGACAAACGAACCCAAAGTGGAATCTCTTTCAGACAATCTACCTCAAACTTAGAATCCTACGTCCATCGTTTGAGAATGAGCGAATGACCCACGATGAACCATGGGCCACTTTTAAGGACCATGTCAATGTCTCCAGCATGAGAAAACTGAAAGAGAAAATACCCATTCCCTTGTCTCATGACCTCCACTGAGCCAGACAAATCCCTATAGCCACCTCAGGTATGTAGGAAGTCCCAATCCCATCGGGTTCACACCAATGACTAACCCCATTAGGGCATTCATCCCTTTGTCCATTACCACTTGTGCATCACAGTTATCAAACTCCACTCCCCTTTGGTCTCCCACCATCACTAGAGCAAAATTAGAGAGGCCACGATCATCATTGTCAATGGTGTTGGAAGCCTTCCCTGAAACCACATTGGATCATTGGAGGTTGCATGTTGTGGAGAAGATCTCCTAGAGAGGGAACACGATCGAGCACGAATAGCACCTTGGCGACCACCACACAGAAGCCCTCGAAGAGAACCCCAACCAATGCGAACCCCAGGACTCCCATGAGGAGTGCGACCGTCGCCCGAGATCTTGCATGGAGCATCACTCTCACCTCCAGAATTTGAAGGCAAGTCGTTGCTATCCCCATTTTCATCGCCAGATGAAGTCTCCTCACTGGCAAAACTACTTGATTGCCCACTCGAAGATGAAGATGAAGATGAAGAGCCCATTCTAGAAGTCCCACTTCTACCACTTGAGGGAGGAGCATCGAAATCGATCCCAAGAGGAGGAGGCACACTGCCTACAACATCCCTAGGGTTGGACCCCAAAACCAAGTCAACAACACGGAGCCCAAGCACAACAGTGCTTGCTTAACCACTTGAACCATAGCCAGCCACATGCCCCTCCTCGTAACCACGCACGCCATCATTGCCACCAGTTGCATCAAGACCCTCAAGAACAGTTCCCAACCCATCAAATCTCCCACATGCCACTGAGCCTGCCACATTCTCCAGTTGATTTGTCTTACGCAGCGTCCGAGGATCAACCTATCCAACCTTGGAACCATGTGCCATCCTGTCACCCATAGTGCCCAATGACCCAAGCGTAGTGGAACCCACTACTTGCATGTCCACCATGGGAGGCGAACAAACCGAATTGCTGCTTCTTTTCCCCATAACAGGAAAAGCAAAATAAAAATCAAAATCCGATCACGTGCCATACACAGGCATCGATAGCCTCTCACGTGCACGCCCACGCACATGCACTCCCAGAGCACAGGGAAAACGTCAGATTCCCCCCAACTGACTGGAGACAAACCAAAGGTGCCTCATCGATTGCCAGTCGAAGAAACTTAGAGCATCACCTTACCCTCTAAAGAGTTGGATGAAGGCCCCATGGACTAACCACAACGAGCCAACAGAGCTGCAACCAGGAGAGGAAGAACCACCCTCCCTACAACACCATCAAGGAAGGCGTCTCAAAACAAGAAGAATAACCACAAAAATTCAATCAACTCCCACCAAACCAGGGCGTGTCTACCCAAGTACCATGTCTTATTTTATACCAATGCTTACAATTCACTAGCTATAGTAGGGCACCAAATCATAATGAGCTTCTTGGTATGACGAAGGTTTAGTCATATATGTAATGGATGTTAAGAAGCATTGATAAGGTATTGAAATTTTATCAAAAGATAAAGACCAAGGAAGAGGATACCTTGTGTTTGATCTAATAACCTTGTTGAGAAGTGATGATTGGGTAGAAATACCTTAATAATTAGGAAAACAAAGTTATTCTATGTTGTTGGAAGTCTATGAGACCTAGAAAATCTTCAAATTAAGTACAGGTGCATGAGGAGTGATAGGAGATACTAAGTTATCAATAAATAAAACAGGAGGATTAAGCACAAGCTCAGAAGAAGTGAGATTGTCATCAATAGAAAGGTTAGAATGTATCACAAAAGGAAGAAGAAATTAATAATATCAGGAAGAGGTGTAGGAAGAATTAGTACGTAGCCTTTAGCAACAAGTTTTGCTTCAGACCTTTTAATGTCATCATTGGACCTAAATCTTGTATACCCATTTACAACCAAAGTATTTCTACCTGGTGGTAAAGGTACCAAGGACCATGTCTTATTCTGTTTTATTGTTGACAATTCACTAGCCATAGCAAGACACCAACTTTAATCAGATTGAATTATATAAGGAAGGTTTATTCACAGAAGTAATGGATGGTAACTAACATGGATGAGGTAATGAATTTTACCAAAAGATAAGGACTAAGAAAGAGGAGTCTTATGCTAGATATGGTAACCTTGTTGAGAAGTGATGATTGGTGAGAAGTACCAGACTTAATAGATTGGCAAACAACATTGTTCAATGATGATGAAAGTTTATGAGACCTAGATAATCTTCTAAATACGTGAGTATGAGGAGTGCCAGGAGGCATTGAAATCATCAATAGATAAAACAGGAGGTTGAAGCACAGGCTCAAAGAGATGAGATTGCCGTCTGTATCACAAAGGAAGAAGGAATTTCTGAAGTATCAAAAGTATCAGGAAGAGGTGCAAGAAGAACGAGTGAAGAAGAATCAACAAATGAATTAGAAAGAAGGAAAATTAAGACTCATAAGGAGATCCTAGTATGAAATTTATGAGAGGCTATAAATTCTTTGCATAAGAAAGACATCCAAATGTCTTTATTGTAGGATGGGATTTATTGCGTAAGGATTCATATAGACCTTTGCCATTAAGAATAGAAGTGGGCATTCTGTTAAACAAAAAGACAACAATGAGTACATACCCACTCCATAAAACAAGAGGCAATGAAGAATGGAACCTCAGTTCTCTCGCCACTTCCAGTATGTGTATTTGCTTCCTCTCAACAATGTCGGCTATTCACCGGTTTGAATGTGAAAGTTGCCAAAAAGTGGCGGAATGCTCTATCAACTAATGAACTTGAATGAGACAGAAGCGAGTGGAATTTTCTATGTAGGGGAATGTTGATGAACGTCACTAAAAGATCATTGATCCTGAGTTGAAAAAAATTGAGTACCAATACGGCATTACCAGTTCCAACAAATTTAATAGAATTCTGGAATTGAATTTTCACCATGGCACAGAAAAGCTTGGTAAAGAGGAAAGCATCTGATTTATTTTTCATAAAAACGACAGAAAAACATCTGATTTTGTCATCAAAAACAGTTAAAATATAATTTGCTCATAAATGCGAAAGAGCAGAAAACTTTCCCCATACATCCATATGAACAGGTTCAAAGGTATTGGAAGTACCTACGTCATTAGAAGAAAAAAATAATCTTGTGTATTTAACTAATGGACAATGGCTAAAATGAACTGATTGAATTGAGCAATCAACACTTAACCTTGAAAAGAGGAATACAGTCAACAATTGCAGCAAAAGTAAAATGAGACGCTCGAAGACCAAGAGACCCTTGCATCGGAGAAAACTCGACGACCTTCACTCCCGAGATCTACTGAACAAAGCTACTCTTTTCGACTGGCAAGCCTTCAAGAGCTGTTTGGTCGAAGATGAAGACTCTGTGGTCGGTGCCCAGGTCAAGGAGTCTCGCCCTCACCGTCGCAGGTCTGCTAAACATTCCTCCCCTTTCTCCGTCACCAGTGCCCAGGTATGTGCTCCCGGGAAATCGCTGAATTCCCCTGCTAGGCCCCTTGTTTCCTCTGAAATCCCTTTTGACTCCCCATCGGAATCATTTAGCTCGGCGGTATGAGCGAGGGGATTTAGGATTTTTTGGCCAGATCAGGGGCGTTTTCTTTTTATCCAGTATGCACCAGATATGGTGCTGCTTCCTGGGTAGAAGTCTGTGAAATGATTGGATAGGATTTTTGACACTTTTTTGATGCCTGATATTCTTCCATGTCGTTGTTTGGAATTTCTCAATAGATGTGTACTTCCATATGGATTGAATATTGATGCTTTTTTGGTTAGATCTTGGATATCCGTTTCCCACTTTTCAGATCATGTTTTACGAGCTGTGGGAGGGATATTCTCTCCGATCGGTCCGCTAGAGTTCTCCCCTGTGACTCTAACTATGGCTCTATTTTGGAGGACGTTAATAGCAGCAAGTCTGGCATTTCAGATCTTTCTGAATCTCTCTACTCCCCTTCCCCGGAGGGGGTAAATCCTCCTCCTTCCTGTTCTGTGGGTGCTCTCCCATCGGAGCCGTTTCCGGCCCCATGTTTCCCTACTCCGGAAAACGATTGTACGACTGTCGTTTTCTCTTCCGGTCATCGGAAAATCCTTGGGTTAGATTTCCTAGGCACTGACAGAGGTGTCACGGCCACAGGGACCCCTTCGAATTCCGTGTGGGATTATGCGGTGTATTCGCCACCAATTATCGCAAAAAATCCCACTCATAAGTATCATCCCGCAAAGACTAATTGCTTAGAGGAAAATTTAACTGCTAAGTTTAATGATAATATTAATGTATTTTCGGCGGACTTTTTAGCTTCCCAGGGTGATGGTTCCGTCTGCGCTGAAATTATTACACGCAGCCCTTGTCCTCCTCAAGGCATTAATTCGTCACATGTGGCCTTTAAATCCTTCGAGAACATACCTCGACACTCTTCCTCCTCCAACGGGCTTTCGTGCATATCGGACAATATCTCTGACACAGAGATACTTTCTGTGACGCCCCGATCTCAGGCACGCTACCAAATCACAGTATTCCAAGCATAATTACACTAATTACAGAAACAAATATAACTGTAACCAATGCTCACCTTCAGGATCACAATGTGCGGTTAGAAGCTCCAACTCCTGCACCAGAACCTGGCTGCACGCGGTCTGCACCTAAAAACCAAATAGCACGCGTGAGTGACATCTAAGTCACCCAGTACGCGCCCTAGAACATACAAACCACCAAAAACTCGGCAAAACCAAAAGATACTCGTTTCTTATCATTTTGCAAAGCTTGATTTTCTTCTTTTTGAAAATCATCCTTTCTTTTATTAAACAATCACTTGGGAATTCAATCCCAAAACTAAATTCTTTTTTCCAAAACATTTCCATTTTCAATATTAGGGATTTCTTCCCAAAACATACTTTTCAAATACACATTCTAACCAGATCCAGCCTAAAAACACCATGCCCCATTGGACTCAAAATCAAATCATAAACATTGACTGGCAACTGGTTAAAACATTATCATTTCTTTTCAGGATTTTAGGACCATTTCACAAGTCCAATCCTGACCAAAACACATTTCTCTTTCTTTATTCATTTCCACTTTCCTTTACCGTTGTTACCTTGATCAGGGGTAACCAGGCACACAAGCAGTAGGTGAGGACATCCTTCCCCTACCTTCCTGCACTACCGTGATGAGATTCCCCATGCGGGATGTCACCGCCGTGGCCAACCGGCCTCAATTTCATTTCATAAATGCACAGGGATACGTCTCTATCTGACGCCCCAGTCGGTGACCCGAACAACTAGGTCCAATGACCCAGGTTCAGCCTACACCGTCGGTGATCCGAACAACTAGGCTCAAAAGTCCAGGCTCAGCCTACACCGCTACGAGCTCCGTGACCCGAACAACTAGGTACAACTACCCAGGCTCAGCCTACACCGGCGGTGATCCGAACAACTAGGCTCAAAGGCCCAGGCTCAGTCTACACCGGCTCAAGCTCGGAAACCACAGTCTTGTTCATAACACATTATTAGTGTTCCATTTCAA
>JAMKQA010016765.1:0-43736 GCA_024699735.1 Posidonia australis
TCACACACAGAAGCCATGCTTCAACATCTCATGGAAAACATTATTAAAAACAACATACTAACATGCATCATCTTACATGTCATTCCATGCATTCCATACATTTATCATGTATTTATCCATATTTAATCATCATTTTCTATGCACATTTCAATTCAGTTCAGGGCTTACATTCAGCATACCGAATCTTGTTTTGGTCGACAGAAAATCAGGGAATTTCGGTCGATCGAAACATTTCGGCATTTCGAAACCCAGTCAGATAAACCAGTCCCCCACTAAAATGGTTGATCGAAATCATCCGATCGTCCGAAATCCCCTGATTCGGTCGACCGAAATGCTTCGATCGTCCAAATCAGTGGTCCAGGGAACCACCTGGAAGCATTTCGGTATGCTGAAACCAATTCGGCATACCGTTTTCTGCTGTTGCAGAAAACTCCCCAGGCCACCGTCATCCTTTTCTCCCCAAGTGGGAGTAAGGATCGGACCCGCCATACATGCCACAAAAATTACCAATAAAACATGGGGTGTAGACCTCCAAGTCTACTTCAAAACCCCTTAATCAAAACAAGAATCCATTAAGCATGTTGTTCTAACAAAATTCACAAAGGCATCAAGTCCAAATGCTGTTACTGTAGCATGCTTCAAGAACACCCACGAAAATCATACAAAATGCCCATAAATCAACATGATATCAACATGCTCACATTATTCATCTCATTCCCAACATATCCATATTTTTTGCATGATTTAAACATCATTTTCAAGATTTTTCCCTCTAAACCCAACATACCTCAACCACGGAAGGAAACAGATGGGAAACGGTAGGGAAACACGTACCTGGCTCCGACGAGCCTTGTGTACCCTCCAACTCCGGCGGTGCACGGCACCAGCCCTACTCCCACACTCGCGCGAGCTCCTCCAGGGCCGACTCTTCTGTAGCCACCACACTCCCTGTCTCCCTCTCTCTGCCTCTCTGCTTCTCCCCCCCATACATGCCGCACACCTCCTCCTAACACCTCCGACGCCTGCCATCTCGGAATCCCGCTGACGTCCACCAGCTACGTGTAGCTCTGGACGGAGGGGACAGAACGAGCAGCCCTCCCCCCGATAGGTTTCACGAGATCGGGAGATCTGTCACGGGCGTGGAGAAGACGGGTAAAAGGCACAGCACAGCACCGCTGGCACTTGACCGAGTCAAAGCCCAAGCCCAAGCCCAAGTGGGTCCACCACAAGCACGGGTCCCAAAGCAGAACCAACCCACTAGCCAAAGAAATCACACCACATGGGAGAAACCAAGGCACAAAACACAGAGGGAGCTCACAGCCAACAAACACAAACTGAATTTACCATTAATAAACCATACACAAAAAATTTCAAGAAATTCCATGGTTTATATTAAATGGAAAAATCTAGACACAGATGTTACAGTGACGGTCCAGAGGGAGGACAATAGTACACATCATCCGAGAAGCAAGCGATGATGGTTCAGAAATCTGATAAGTGAACACATCCAACGAGAGGCAGTCAGTGATGGTCCAAAGGGAGGATAACAGAACACATCATCCGAGAAGCAGTCGGTGATGGTTCAGAAATCCAAAAATCGAGCACGCCAACCGAAAGGCAGTCGGTGACGGTTCAAAGGGAGGACAACCGAACACATCATCCGAGAAGCAGTAAGTGATGCTTCGAAAATTCGAAAAGTGAACTGAGAGGTCGCCGATGACGGTTCGGAGAGAGGACAATAGAACACATCAACCGAGAAGAAGTCGGTGTTGGTTCGTAAAACCGAAAAGCAGACACGTCGACCGAGAGGTAGTCGATGACAGCCAAGAGGGCGGACAACCGAACGCATCTTCCGAGAAGCAATCGGTAATGGTTGGGATATCCGAAATGCAAACACGCCAATCGAGAGGCTGTCGGTGACGGTCTAGAGGGAGGACAACCGAACACATCATCCAAGAAGCAGTCGGTCATGGTTTGGAAATCCGAAAAGCGAACACGCCAACCGAGAGGTAGTCAGTGATGGTTCAGAGGGAGGACAACCGAAGATATCATCCGAGCAGTAGGCAGTGATGGTTCAAAATTTCCAAAAGCAAACACACCAACCGAGAGGCAGTCGGTGAGAGTCTAGAGGGATGACAATCGAACACATCATCTGGGAAGCAGTAAGTGATGGTTTGGAAATCCTAAAAGCAAACACGCCAACCGAGTGGTTGTTGATGACGATCTAGAGGGAGGACAACCGAACACATCATCCAAGAAGAAGGCAGTAATGGTTTTGAAATTCGAAAAGCGAACAGGTCAACCGAGACAGTTGGTGATGGTCCAAAGGGAGGAAAACCAAACACATCATCCGAGAAGCAGGCGGTGATGGTTCGGAAATCCGAAGAAGCAAACACGCCAACTGAGAGGTAGTCGGTGATGGTCCAGAGGGAAAGATACGAGGACGACAAATGACATAATTCTGATATCAAGAGAATGATACCAAAAGGTAGCTGACATGCCCCTGGTATCGGGAAGCTAAGGATGTTGCTGAAAGAAGGGAACAGAAGAATGCTGAGGGGTCTAGATAACTGGTTTAGCCAATAGAAGTTCTCCATGGAGATCTTATTCTAGTACCAGTTTACCCTGGATCGTCGTTGCTGTGGGGAATATCAGTTGAAGCAACTGAGGATCTGTTGTTTATGCCTAATGCCATCGTGAGTTCAGAGTGTTTTTGACATGCCAACGATGCCCCAAATCTGATGCTTGACTCGCTGCAATGTCCTATTGTAGTGGTCATTTTGTAGGAGCCACTATGAATGTCACTTCTCTATGAGAAATTACACCTGACCATCGTTTGGACAACAATTCGCACCAAGCGTTCTCAAAACAGTCCTCCTTTCCACAAAGCAGCTTACATGCCCCTGGTCGAAGGCTCTAGTTCAATTACATATTAAGTTGATGTTCTGTCAGGCACATGATATGTGATTTTTGACTAAAGAGCAGTTAACATGCCCTTGGTCGAAGGTACTAGTTCAATTACACTGTAGCTAGTGTTCATGCTACTTACGCTCTTTAACCACTAAGCAGTTGAAATGCCCCTAGCTGAAGGTACTTGGTGAAAATCCTCTTGAGCAAGTCCATAAGCGAACAAAAAGAATTCACCAAAGCGAAATTGTGGTGATTATGACTAATGTGGTGGACTCTATTATTGTGAGAAATTTAGCTATTTAAGAATGACCTATTTTGTTTGATCAAGAAATGCATGCCTTGTGATTTTAGTTGCTTGTTATCTATATTTACTGTTTGGTTGCTTAGTGAGTTCATTATTTGGGTTATCTGCTTGTTTAGTTCAATTGTTTGTTTGCCCTTAGTTAGGTTGGAAAGTTGTATGCCTGTTAGAGGAGGATGACACCATTGACTCAGTTGCCACTACAGAGACTTACAAGTCATTAGGTGGCTCTCGCTGGGTAGTGGTGGCACTCGCACTCACTGTAAGGTAGTGTAATGGACCTGGCTCCATGCCAAACTCTCTAAAGTCCTGCACCTGCTTTTTTTCTTTTCAATATCATTGTCTTTTCTTTCACTCCCTCATTGACGTGTGGTTTGACTCTAACCTTGTCTTGGAGGTAATAAGTGCCTGATCTATTCAAGAAACCTTTATTGCAAGTGGGTGGGTCAGTCCCTCAAAGGTGTGATTTTACTGAGCGCATACTCGAACTTCTCTCCAATGTATGGTAAGGGTAGAGCTACAAAGCACGCCTCTCACTCATGGGCTGACTTCTATCTTCGCCTTCTGTCTTCTCTATTCTTTTATGCCCTTGTGAATGTATGTTTTCTTTTCTGGCTCACACTCTCAGTCACCCCTAACATTTTATCTCCCTCTTGGAGGTGCAAGATCATTGCGGAGCTTGGACATTTCGCTTGGCTTTGATGTTTGGTGGCTCCCTTGCCAACTTGGTTGTCTAAGTAGTGACAACTGAGGGATAATCCATTCTGTCATAATCGAGCTTTTCCAATTATTCATCATTGGGCTAGCATTATTAACAAGCAAACTACCCTTTTTAATTGTTCTTGATGTTTTTTCCTTTTTTGTGTTTTTCTTTTTCTTTTTCTTTTTTATCTTTTGTGCATTTTATATTTTTATTGTGTTTTGATATATGGTGATGCAAAAAGAAAACAAAGGAAACAAAGGAAAAGGATACAGCTCAAGTCATTGTTGTTGCTGTTTTGTCGATGTCATTAGGGTTCAAAGTAACTCCTTGCAGTGCCACTGGAAACCTGAATCAAGGCAGGTGTTACCGAAGCCATCACATCCATTCTTGAAATTGAGACTGTCACTGTGAATGTCGAATCTGCTGATGACATTAAGATTGTATCTCAGTTGGAGTTGATATCCACTGTGACGGTTGTCTCCCACTTGACCTAGGGTATTTGGACGTGCTGGGTTAGATCGGTGAATGGCAAACTGGCAAACATTAGGTTAGGCCCATGTAGAGAAACAAGAACAAGAGCGGTACACATGAGTGTCGTCAGACAGAACTGAGAAAACAAAAGAGGACAAGCTAGGAAAATGGGGAAGAAGAACAAGAGCAGCATACACATGTGCTGCTAGGCAGAAGTAGAGAGAGGACAAGCTAGGAAAAAAGAGGCCCGATGGATTCATAGAGAAAAACTAGGAGAAAGAGGAAAACCACTGAGGTTCCAGTATCCTCGGAGCTTGCAAGCTCAGACACGATAAGGTCGGTTATTCTAGGGTGTGCACGCATGTGTGTAGGTGTATGTGCAGGTGTATATCTGTGCTGCATCCTGTGTGTTGACGACAATGTTCCCATTGTCAATCAAATCCTGGACAGCATTCTGGAGAGTGTGACACTTGTTTGTCGAATGTCCACGAGTGCGATGAAATTGGCAGAACAAGTTAGCCTTATACAACCTAGGAAGCGGGTCCGGTGGCTGGTGAATCTCTGGTAGCCGTAGGAATGGCGCAACTTTAGGAAAGATGTTGCTCAACGAATCCCTGAGTGGGGTTGAGTCTCTTTCCTTATGGCGAGGCTGCCCTTGCCGTTGTTGCTGCCCTTGCTGAACTGGCACGACACATCATGTAGGTTTAACGGTTGTGTGTGAATTTGTAATGTGTGCATACCTAGATGCTAGTGAGGATGGACACATGGATGTGGGTACTGTGCCAACAACAAAGATCCCACTGTCAATCAAAGTCAGAACGACATCCTACAGAGTGTAGCATTTATCAGTCGACCACCCTGGGGCCCAATGATAATTGTAGTATGTGCTCATGTCATACCTAGAGGGAGTGGAGTTGGTGGGGGACGCGGATCCGGGAGTCTCAGAAGTGACACAACCTAAGGACAGACAACGCTCAGTGGCTCACCCAGTGGATTGTAGTCACTTTCAACACGACGGCCTCGTTTCTTCTTAGGTTGCGGTCCTTGTTGAGCCGATGTAATGTGATGCACTAGCTTGATTGTGGGAGGTGTGCGCGTAGTGTGTAGTGACAACCTACGTGTTGGGACCTACTCCTGATGCTGAGGTGGTTTCTGAGTATGATGTGCTGTGTGTTGTGTTGAGCGCGAAAGCAACAGTTGTGGCACCGGTAATGCTCCGGATGATGTACTCGAGAGCTGTACTCTCGCATAGCTAATGGGTTGATTCCTAGGTGACTGTGATGCTTGCTGTGACCAATGCAATAGTGGTGCAGGAGGTAGAGATAACACCCCTATCGCTGGAGCAATGTGATGTTGCAGCATTGGTATGGGCGATAATGTAGTGGGGTGAGCCTGCAATGCTATAGTGGTCTGCATTGGAACCTCAGAGGTCGAAAGAAGAGGACTCTCAATAGGATCAAGAGAAAGGGCCATACGCTCGAACCCTCGGGCCAAAGCTCTCATGTATTGAGCCGGTGTGGCTGAAGACCCATCAAAAGAAAGGTCAGAAGGCAAGAGCGAGACAAGAATGGCCCCTAAAATAGATGAAACTGCAGTTGGTTGAACACCCAAAACAGGAGGGCCCGAGAGATATGGTGCAACTGGCAGAACTTTTGGGACCCACGTTGTAGTCGCTGTAGTCAAATCAGTGACATGCCCTAGACCGACTTGTGTCTACCACTGTCCTAGAAGAGGAGATAAGGATCCTCCACAATTCCCAAATTGGGACGCATAGAGGGAAGAAGAAGCAGTCAAAGTGAGAGAAAGACAATTTGAATGTGGGTCCCCCTTCGAAACTATAACTGGAGGCTTGTGGGTCTGCGGGGCCATGGCTAACCGCAAGCTAAATAAAAGGAGCTTCAAAAAAAGACAAATGCACGATCCATAAGACAAACTACAGTAAAAAAGTGACCGCTAGCTCGAAAAAGGCAAAAGAAAACATCCACGGGAGGCCGCCCGCGATGGAGACACTCGAGCTCCTAGCTGAGGGCCTCACAACAAGCTACCTGAGAAAATAGGCAAGAGAAACAGGTATCAGAACCTAGATAACGTCGCAAAGACAAATATGAGTTATTAAAATGGCATGCCATGACACACAATGCAGATGAATGTCCTAAAGTGCACTCTCTCACCATGCATGTCCTATATGGGGTTGACCACACAGGACGCACTCATGGGTTTGGGTTCTGACACTGGTCAGAAAAGTAAGGTTCCCATTCTAATTCCTGGCCGGAGCGTAGGCAGTGAACGAGTGGTGCGTTGGTGGCCTCGTCTCTTGCAGTAGTATGGAGTTGTACCCTCTACTAGTACCGATACGACACTGGACAGAGGGGGACAAACTAACAACACGCCCTATGCCAAAGCTATAGAACGGGCTACTAGAATTGTCCTTCACGGACTGTGGGTGGACTCAGAGGAGAAGATGCATGCTTTCTAAGATGATCATTCATGCAACATGCTTTTATGTCTTTTACTTGAGTTTTATTAAACCATGGGGAATTGTGAGAATTTGTCTCTAGTTATGCCTTATTATTTGTTTCTCTGAGTTTGTGTGTTTTATTTTAATCAAATAGGGAGGCAAACTTGTCTCTACTCTCCTAATCGTGGAAAATACAAATAATGGAAGAAAACACACAATCATGCATCTAAAAAGTCAATCAGCAAGCAAAAAGGCATGAACATGGCATGCGCTGGTGTAGTGCTCACAAGTAGGTGAATAAAAGCAAGTATTGACAAAAAAAACATGAATTAAGTCATATGCATGTGCGGTGGCATAGCAATAGTGTAAAAAGGCAAAAAAAGGCATGTTCAGTCAAATATGTATAAGCTAATAGAACAAGCAAGCAAACATAAGGTACATAGACCAATGACAAGTAAGAAAACCACAACGAAAGCTAGAATCTGGTTATCCCCAGTGGAGTCGCCAGTTCCTTTGACCATGCCAGTGGAACCCTGCACGGTTCTCCTTACCAGTGCATGGAAACACACGAGGAGTCCCCATACGGTCACGGCAAAGATGGTGAATCTGGAGAAGAAGTCGAGACTCGGAATCACCAAGGAAAGATAAAAAAGGATAAGGAAAGGAGTCGCCACCTAGTCTTTTAATGGAAAGACGAGGAAAACCAAACACAAAAGAAAACAAAGAAGGAAACAAGATGAAGAAAACATGTATGCTCCATGCCTAATGGATGTAATGCACAAATCAATGTGGGCCAGTGAAAGGGTAAGGATTCTTGTTATGCATGGGGAAGGGGTTAGGCACCCCCATGCACCTGAGGAACTCGGTCTTCCTAGATTTCCTACTTAGTAAATGGTCTATTGGGTGTGTGCTTGCCTATTCTGAATGCATATGCTAAAGTTGACTAAAAAAACATGCCAAATCAAAGAAAAGAAGAAAATAAAAGGGAAAAATTAATCTGAGGGGCAAATGTAGGCATTGAGAATGCCGCTTTACTGTATGCCCGTGGGCGATGAGGAAAATCGTGAAAATCGAGAAACACTCAGAAAGCATCACGTAAATCAGCGGAAATTCGAAGAAATCCAAGAAAGTCAAATTGGGGAAAAAAATCCTCATCTGGGACAATGTCAACATTGTTAAGCCTGTTAATGTACACCCTCGGGGGATGAAAAGTTAAACCAAGTCAAGAACACGACAATCGGAAGAAATCCAGGAAACGATGGAAAAACCAAGCTTAAAATGAGCTAGAAATGCGTGCACGATGCAAGGAAGAAAATACAAGAAAATATGCATGAAAGAGTGCAACAAAATGTGTTGAATGCATGCAAGACTGTGAAAAAGTGAATTCTAGAGGCTATTGTGCAAAAATCCCAAATTCTGAAGCTAAATCATCAAAAATACATAGACAAACACATTTAATGTAATTTTGAAGAAATCTAGGGTCAAATGTGCAAAATTGTGCATTTTTGGTGAAATTGAAGATTCCTAGGGGTTAAAATGCAATACTGCCATCAAAATATGCATTTAATGCAATTCTGTAAAAATTCAGGGTAAAATATGCAAGAAAAAGAATCCATGTTTGAAAACAGAAAGTTCCAAAGACAATTCAGTAATTTTACCCTAGAAAACATGCGTTTAGTGTGAAATCATTAAAGTTCATGGGCTAAAATGCAATTTAAGTCACATTTGTACAAATATTTGAATTCTCAGGGTTTAATTTGCAACTTTGACAGAAAAATATGCTTTTAGTGGAATTTTAATGAAGCTCACGGGTTTAAATGCTATTTAACAAGAGAAATATGCTTTTAGAATCATTTTCATGAAACTTAGGGGTTTTGTCTAATTTTTAAGCCTACGAAACATTATTAAGAAAGCTTAGGGGGTACATTGCAATATTTCCATATCAAACTTTATTCAAACGATTTAAAAAAATGTGTAGGGACCTAATAGTATGGAAAAGGACCTATTTGTAAGAAAATAAGGACCTAAATGTAACAAAACAAAAGTCTCAAAAATTTAATCAAAGAAAACTTTTTTTTTTTTTTAAAGAAAAAGAGTCGACGGCCGCCGGCGACGAAGCTCCGCCGTCAACGACCGCCAGAGAGGCTCTTGGAGGCTATCCCATGGGCTGATCTAAGACCAGACCTCATGGGAAGTAAGAAGGGAAGAGGAAGAGATGATCCAACGGTCTGGATTGAAAATCAAACGGCTGGAGTGGGCTACCCATCCCCCACGCCATTGGCGCACTCCGGTGATGGCGTCGGAGGAGAAGGGAGCTGCTGGAGGGCTAGGACGCGTGATCCAAAGGTCCAAGAAGTTTGGAGGCAATGAGTGGAGCATTTCCCCGCTTCCAGAAGCGAGAATGGGACACTTCCCCCATCCTCGAACCAAGCTCACCGTCGACGCGATCCAACTCCGGCGAGCTCGACTACAGTGGATGTCCTAGGCATGTGGCTTGGATCTGAAAGCTCCGCTGTATTGGGGGCATGCCGTGGAGCATTCTTGGAGGCTTAGAGAAGCACGACGATGCAGGAGGCACGCAATCAAAGGCTGTTTACAGTCATCTTCCCCGACGATGGCGACGTTGCGCGACTCTGGCGATCTTCTTGTGGAGGCTTCTGCAGCGACTGGATTAGGGTTTTGATAAGTGGAGAAGCAAAAGGGAGGCCTAGGAAGGAGGATCCAACGCTCTGAGGCTCGAATAAACCAGTGGATTCGCGCCCCCACCTAGGCCACCGGAAAATCATTACGGCGAGGCCTGGGAGCTCAATTCCAACCAGAGGATACCTCTGGATCTGTTGGAATCGTTCAAGGAAGATAGGGGAAGACCTAGGAGAGCATTTTGGACATAAATGGAGGTTTGTAGAGGGCGTACTTGGTCTGGCAGTGGAGTTGATGGTCGGAGCTCACCAGATACGACTGAAAACTCTATATTTTCACCTCCACGAGCTTCCTCTTTGCTCTAGGATCACTTCGGTAGCTCTGGTTGGGAGAAAAAGCTTTGGGAAGCTCCTCTCTCAATTTTTCCAAAAGTCCCCTTTTCACCTGCAAATGGGCTATTTATAGGTTTCCAAATGGCTTGGTTGGTTGTTATGGTTAGAGTGGAAGGTGGTTAAGGTGCTTATGAAGAGTTGAGAAGTGGTTAAGTTTGTTGGAGAGAAGTGGAAAGTAGTTAAGTTGGTTAAGAAGTGGTGGGAAGTGGTTAAGCTTGTTGGAGTGAAGTGAGAAGTATTTAAGTTTGTTGGAGAGAAGTAGGAAGTAGTTAAGTTGGTTAAGAAGTGGTGGGAAATGGTTAAGTTTGTTGGAGAGAAGTGGGAAGTAGTTAAGTTTGTTGGGATTTGACTTATGGCTTAGGGTTTGACTTATGGGTTAGGGTTTGACTTGTGGTTTAGGGTTTGACCTAGGTTTAGGGTTTGGATTAGGGTTTTGAATTTAATTTAGGTCTTAACAAAGGTTTCAAGGTTTGGATTAAGGTATAACCTAGGTTTTAGTGTTTATTTAGGGTTTTATGGTTTTGTCTAGTTTTTTAGGTTTTTCTAGGGTTTTATGATTTGGTTTTGTATTTTAGGGTTTTTCTAGGTTTTGTAGGGTTTTCCTAGGTTTTTTAGGGTTTTGTAAGAGTTTTGCTTGATTTTAAGGGTTTTCCTAGTGTGTCTAAGGTGTTTTAGGATTTTCCTAGGGTTTCATGGGTATTTTTGGGTTTGTAGGATTTCTAGGACTTTTTAGGGTTTTGAATAGTTTTTTAGTGTTTTATTAGAATTTTTAGGGTTTTTTAGAATCCTGTCAGGGTTTGGTCCATTAGCAAGCGTATTGGTGTGTCTACACTATCATTTACGCTGATAACCCAAACTATCACTTAGGTTGATATCCCAAACTATCATGTAAGTTGATATCCTAAACTTTCATTTAGGCTAATATCCTAAACTATCACTTAGACAGATATCCTAAACTATCATTTAGGCTGATATCTTAAACTATCATTTAGGCTGATATCATAAACTACCACTTAGGCAGATATCCTAAACTATTGTTTAGGCTGATTTCTTAAACTATCACTTAGGTTGATATCCTAAACTATCACTTAGGCTGATATCCTAAACTATCACATTTGCTGCAATCCTAAACTATCTCTTAGGCTGATATCCTAAACTATCACTTATTCTGATATCCTAAACTATCAATTAGACTGATATCCTAAAGTATCACTCAGGCTGATATCCTAAACTATCACTCATGTTGATATCCTAAACAATCACTCAGGTTGATATCCTAAACTATCACTTAGGCTGATATCCTAAACTATCACTCTAGCTAATATGCTAAACTATCATTTAGGCTGACATGCTAAACTATCATTTAGGATGATATCCTAAATTGTCATTTAGGTTGATATCCCAAAGTACCATTTAGGCTGATATCCTTAACTAGCATTTAGGCTGATATCCCAAAGTATCACTTCCGCTGATATCCCAAACTATCACGTTGGCTGATATCCTAAACTATCATTTAGGCTAATATCCTATACTATCACTTAGGTTGATATTGCTATATTCCCTTCTTGGTCGGTAAGTCTGAAACCAACCATGCCCCATTCGATCCTTACTCACAGAGTTTGGTTTCGATGGTGGCCCCTTCGGTCGTGCTCTAAATGGATTACACCAACTTCTTTCTGTGGATCGGTACCCTGCACTGCCCGATCGGCTCCTGTCTAGGTGTCTATCCTGTTGGACAGCAGATCTGGTATCCTGTCATGCCCGTTTCTCTTGGGTCGGTATCCCGAACTACCTAGGTAGTACTTGTGATGCCGATGGATTCCCCACTCGTCTTGTTCCTTCCCTCCTTTTGGTTTGGTAGCCTGAACTACCCAAATGACTTTCGTGACCAGTCACTTTTCGGTTAGCAGGCACAGTGACTCTTGTCTAGTGCCTTTCATGACAAGTGTGATTGCTAGTCATGTCCTTTAGGAGCTGATTGGTCGTCAACTTGTCAATATTTATCATTAATGTTAGTTTCCTTGATTTAGGCTTCGTCTGTGGCATTCTTGGTAGCAGGTTTGCATGTCACAAACACTCTGAATTTGCGTCGTCATTATACAACCAATCCTCGGTGGTTTCAACAGATATTCACCGAAGCGGCGACGATCCAGGGTGCACTGGTACTTAAATAAGATCCCCTTGGCAAATCCTTTTGCCTAAAAAGTCTGTCATGACCCCTGCATCCTTGTCTCCCAGATTCGCATCCGAATGGACGGAGTTCAAAGACATTCTTCATGACCTAATTGATTCACCATAATCTCAAAACTTAATTCAAAACCCCAAAATTAATCCAAAACCCTAGAATTGATTCAAAACCCTAAAATTAATTAAAATCAAACCCTAAACCATAATTCAAACCCTAAACCCTAATCTCAAATCCTAACAACCGATAACAACTTCCCACTCCACCCTAATCACAAAACTTAATTCAAAACCCTAGAATTAATCCAAAACATTAGAATTGATTTGAAACCCTATAATTAATTCAAAACATATTTCAAAACCCTAAAATTAATCCCAAACCCTAAAATTAAACCAAAACCGTAGAATTTATCTGAAACCCTAAAATTAATTTATCTTAAACCCAGAGATATATCATTCAGGCTAATATCCTAAACAATTACTTAGGCTGACATCCTAAACTATCATTTAGGCTGATATCCTAAATTATCATTTGAGCTGATATCTAATACTATCACTTAGGCTGATATCCCATGCTATCATTTTGGCTGATATCCCAAACTAACATTTTGACTGATATCCTAAACTATCATTTAGGCTAATATCTTTAACTATCATTTAGGCTGATATCCCAAACTATCATTTAGGCTGATATCCTAAACTATCATTTAGGTTGATATCCCAAACTATCACTTAGGCTGTTATCCCAAACTATCATGTAGGCTGATATCCTAAACTATCATTTAGGCTAATATCCTAAACTATCACTTAGGCTGATATTACCATATTCCCGTCTTGGTCAGTAGGTCTGAAACCTACCATGCCCCATTCGATCCTTACTTAGAGAGTTTGGTATCGATGGTGCCCCCTTTGGTCGTGCTCTAAATGGATTACACCAACTACCTTCTGTGGACCGGTACCCTGGGCTACCCGATGGGCACTTGTCTTGGTGTCTATCCTATTTGACATCACATCTAGTATCCTGTCGTGCCCCTTTCTCTTGGGCTGGTATCCCGAACTACCTGGGTAATACTTGTGATGCCGGATGGATTTCCCACTCGCCTTGTTCTTGCTCTCTTTTTGGCTTGGTGGCCTGAACTACCCGGATGACTTCCGTGACCAATCACCTTTCAGTCAGCAAGCATCGTGAGTCATGTCCGGTGCCTTTCTCGACAAGTGGTACTTTGGATTGATTCAAAACCCTAAAATTAATTCAAAACCCTAAAATTAATCCCAAACCCTAGAATTAATTCAAAACCCTACAATTAATTCAAAACCATAGAATTAATCAAAAACCCTAAAATTAATTCAAAACATAATTCAAATCCTTGAATTAATCCAAAACCCTTGAATTGATTCAAAACCCAAAAATTAAGTCAAATCAAACCCTAAACCCTAAGTCAAACACTTAACCCTAATCGCAAACACTAACAACCAATAACAATTAACTTCCCACTGCACCATAACAACCTTAACCACTTCCCACTCCACCTTAACAACCTTAACCACTTCCCAAGGTATCCTGACTCGATGCTAGAGGCATCCATTTTGCCTTGGCATCTCTTGATCTAACTTCCGTTTTCATTGTGCATCATTCATCTTTTATGCTAGGTGCATGTCAGCTGCTTTCTAGTTAGGCTCACACAATCTGTTATTTGTTTCATCAAGGGCAAGTAAGTTATTTTCTGATCAGGACCTTCACATCAAATGATTAGCAGAGACAACAACATGACTGCGGACTCCACACGGCAATCCAAAATTATGTAAATACAATCAGGAGAACTCCATTCGGTAGCACGACCAAATACAGAGCTATCAAAAACACCATGATTGAGCAGAGCACATCCTAGACATACTAGTCAGATGCAGGCTACGATCCCAATCAATGGCCTTTATCAAGTTGTCACATATCCTTCTGTCTTCTAAGTACAATGCTGGATGGTAGTTGGGTATACATACTTCCAGTCACTAGGTGACTGCATCACTTGCTTTAACTAATGACAGTCTCAATTACTCCAATGGTTCAAGGTGCATTTATAGTTACAATTTGGCTTCCAAGACACCATACCCTCAAGTGATGTCCACCAAGCTTGATACCAGGGGCATGTTACCTGCTCTTCGGTCAAAAGTCACATATCAGATGCCTAACACCAACTTACAATGTAATGGAACTCGAGTCTTCAACCAGGGCATGTCAGCTATTCTTTGATTGAAAGTCACATATTAGGTGCTTGATCGAACACCACCTTACAGTGTAACTGAACTAGAGTCTTCGACCTGGGCATGTAAGCTACTTTGTGGAAAGGAGGATTGTTTTGAGAACGCTTGGTGCAAATTGCCTTCCAAATGATGTTCAGGTGCACCTTCTCAAAAAGAAGTAACATTCATTACATAATAACTCCTACAAAGCGACAACTATAGATGGGCACTACAGTGAGTCAAGCATTAGATCTGAGGCGCCGTTTGCATGTCACAAACACTCTGAATTTGCGACGGCATTATATAACCAATCCTCAGCTATTTCAACTAATATTCCCCAAAGAGCGACGATCCAAGGTGCACTGGTAATTAAATATGATCCCTTTGGCAAATCCTTGTGGCTAAATAGTCGGTCAGGAACCCAACGTCCTTGTCTCCATGATTCGCGTCCAAAAGGACGGAGTTCAAAGACATTCGCCTTGACTTTGCTCCAAGATGGATGAATTCCATTCCCTCTGGATACTCATTTCGGAAGAAACAGAACACAAAGATATATCATTCAGGCTAATATCCTAAAAAATCACTTAGGCTGATATCCTATCACTTAGGCAGATATCCTAAACTATCATTTTGGCTGATATCCTAAACTATCATTTAGACTGATATCTTAGATAATCATTTAGGTTGATATCCTAAACTATCACCTGGGTTGATATCCTAAACTATCATTTAGACTGATATCCTAAACAATCACTTAGGCTTATATCCTAAACTACAACTTAGGCAGAAATGCTAAACTATCACTCTAGCTGAAATCCTAAACTATCGCTCAAGATGATAACCTAAACTATCACTTAGGTTGTATCCTAAACTATCACTTAGGTTGATATCCTAAACTATCACTTATCCTGATATCCTAAACTATCACTTAAGTTGATATCCTAAACTATCATTTAGGTAGATATCCTAAACTATCATTTAGGCTGATATCCTAAACTATTATTTAGGCTGATATCCTAAACTATCACTTAGGCTGATATCCTAAACTGTCACATTGACGGATATCCTAAATAATCACTTAGGCTGATATCCTAAACTATCATTTAGGTTTATATCCAAAACTATCACTTAGCCTGATTTCCTAAACTATCACTTAGGTTGATATCCAAAACTATGACTTAGGCTGATGTCCCAAACTATCAATCAGGATGATATCCTAAACTATCATTTAGGCTGATATCCTAAAGACTTTTTTAGGTTGATATCCAAAACTATCAATTATGCTGAAATCCTAAATTATCATTTACGCTGATATCTTAAACTATCATTTAGGTAGATATCCTAAACTGTCACTTAGGCAGATATCCTAAACTATTACATAGGCTAATATCTTAAACTATCACATAGGCTGATATCCTAAACTATCACTTAGGCTGATATCCTAAACTATCACTTCAGTCGTTATCCTAAATTGTCTCCTAGGCTAATATCGTAAACAATCACTAAGGCTGATATCCGAAACTATCAATTAGGCAGATATCCTAAACTATCACACAGACTGATATCCTAAGCATCCACTCAATCTGAATCCACTCAAGCTGATATCCTAAACAATCACTCATGTAGAATTCTTAAACAATCACACTGGCGAATATCCAAAATAATCACACAAGCTGATATCCAAAACAATCACATATGCTTTAATCCTAAACTATCACTTTGGCAGATATCCTAAACTATCGTTTTGGCTGACATCCTAAACTATCGTTTTGGCTGATAACCTAAACTATCATTTACGTTGATTTCCTAAACTATCACTTAGGCTGATATCTTAAACTATCACTTAGGTAGATATCCAAAATGATCACATAGGCAGATATCATAAACTACAACTTAGGCTGATATCCTAAACTATCACTCAGGCTGATATTCAAAACTATCACTCAGTTGATAACCTAAACTACCACCCAGGCTGATATCCTAAACTATCACCTAAGATGATATCCAAAACTATCACTTAGGCTGATATCCCAAACTATCACTTATGCAGATATCCTAAACTATCATTTAGGCAAATATCATAAACTATCACTCTAGCTGATTTCTGAAACTATCATTTGGGCTGATATCCTAAACTATCACTGAGGCTGATATCCAAAACTATCATTAAGGCTGATATCCTAAACTATCACTTAGGCTGATATCCAAAACTATCTTTTAGGTTGATATCCTATAATATCACTTCGGTTGATATCCTAAACAATCACTTTGGCTGATATCCTAAACAATCACTTAGGCCGATATCCTAAACTATCATTTGGGTTGATATCCTAAACTATCATTTCGATTGATATCGAAAACTATCACTTAGGCTGATATCCCAAACTATCATTTTCGCTGATAACCTAAACTATCATTTAGGTTGATATCCTAAACAATCACTTAGCCTGATATCTTAAACAACCATTTAGGATGATATCCTAAACAATCACTTAGGATGACATCCTAAACTATAACTTAGGATTATATCCTAAACTATATCTTAGGATTATATCCTAAACTATCACTCAGGCTGATATCCTAAACTATCACTCAAGTTGATTTCCTAAACTATCACACTAGCTGACATCCTAAACTATCACTTTGGTTGATATCCCAAACTAACACTTAGGCTGATATCCTAAACTATCACTTTGGCTGATATCATAAACTATCACTTAGGATAATATCTTAAACTATCATTTAGGTTGATATCCTAAAATATCACTCAGGCTGATATCCTAAACTATCATTTAGGCTGATATAATAAACTATCACTAAGGCTGATATCCTAAACTATCAATTAGGTTGATATCTTAAACTATCACTTAGGCTGATTTCCTAAACTATCACATTGGCAAATATCCCAAACTATCAGTTTGGCTGATATCCTAAACTATCATTTTGGCTGATATCCTAAACTATCACTTAGGCTGATATCCTAAACTATCACTTTGGTTGATATCCTAAACTATCTATCAGGTTGATATCCTATACTATCAATTAGGCTGATATCCAAAACTATCATTTAGGCTGATATCCTAAACAATCATTTATGCAGATATCCTAAACTACTGTTTAGGTCAATATCTTAAACTATCACTTAGCCTGATATCCTAAACTATCACTTGGGTTGATATCCTAAACTATCACGTTGACTGATATCCTAAACTATCAATTTGGCTGATATCCTAATCTATCTCTTAGATTGATATCCTAAACTATCACTTAGGCTGATATACTAAACTATCACATAGGTTGATATCCTAAACTATCATTTAGGCTGATATCCTATACAATCACTAAGCCTAATATCCTAAACTATCATTTAGGTTGATATCCTAAACTATCATTTAGGCTGATATCATAAACTATCATTTAGGATGATATCCTAATCTATCACTTAGGCTGATATCCTAAACTATCACTTCGGCTTATATCCTAAACTATCATTTAGGCTGATATCCCATACGATCACTTAGGCTGATATCCTAAACTATCAATTAGGCTAATATCCTAAACTTTCATTTTGGCTGATATCCTAAACTATCATTTAGGCTGATATCCTATACTATCACTTAGGCTGATATCCCAAACTATCGTTTTGGTTGATATCCCTAATTATCATTTTGGCTAATATCCTAGACTATCATTTAGGTTGATATCTTAAACTAACATTTACGCTGATTTCTCAAACTTTCATTTAGGCTGATATCCTAAACTATCATTTAGTCTGATATCCAAAACTATCTCTTTAGCAGATACCCTAAACTATTATGTAGGCTGATATCCTAATGTATCATTTAGGCTATTATCCTAAACTATCACTTAGGTTGATATTGCCATTTTCGCTTCTTGGTCGGCAAGTCGGAAACCTGCCATGCCCCATTCAATCCTTACTCAGAGTGTATGGTATTGATGGTGCCCCCTTTTGTCGTGCTCTAAATGGATTACACCTCCTTCCTTCTATGGACTGGTACCCTGGACTGCCCCATGTGCACCTGTCCAGTTGTCTATCCTGCTGGACAGTAGATCTAGTATCCTATCGTGCCCCTTTCTCTTGGGTTGGTATCCCGAACTACTTGGGCAATACTCGTGATGCCCAATGGATTCCCCACTCACCTTGTTCCTTCCCTCCTTTTGGTTTGGTAGCCTGAACTACCCGGATGACTTCCGTGACCAATCATTTTTCAATCAGCAAGCACCACGAATCTTGTTCGGTGCCTTTCTCGACAAGTGTGATTACCAGTCATGTCCTTTAAGAGCTGATTGGTCGTCAACTTGTCAACATTTATCATTAATGTTAACTTCCTTGATTTCAGCTTCGTCTGTGGCATTCTTGGTGGTAGGTTTGCATGTCACAAACACTCTGAAAATGCTACAACATTGTACAACCAATCCTCAGCTGTTTCAACTGATATTTCCCAAAGTGATGATGATCCAGGGTGCATTTGTACTTAATTAAGATCCTCAAGGCAAATTCCTTTGCCTAAACAATCGGTCAAGACCCCTGGATCCTTGTCTCCCAGATTTTCGCTCGAAAGGACGGAGTTCAAAGACATTCTCCGTGACTTTGCTCAAATAAAGATGAAGTTCATTCCCTCATGATTCCCACTTCAAAAGAAACAGAACCCAGAGATATATCATTCTGGTTGGTATCCTAAACTATTGCTTTGGCTGATATCCTAAACTATCACTTAGGCTGATATCCAAAACTATCGCTTAGACTGATATCCTAAACTATCATTTTGGCTGATATCCTAAACTATCACATAGGCTGATATCCTAAACTATCACATAGGCTGATATCTTAAACTATCATCTAGGCTGATGTCCTAAACAATCATTTAGGCTAATATCCTAAACTATCACTTAGGCTAATATCCCAAACTATCATTTAGGTTGATATCCCAAACTTTCATTTTGGCTGATATCCTAAACTATCATTTAGACTGATATACTAAACTATCATTTAAGCTGATATCCTAAACTATCGTTTAGTTTGATATCCCAAACTATCACATAGGCTGATATCCCAAACTATCATGTAGGTTGATATCCTAAGCTATCATTTAGACTGATATCCTAAACTATCACTTAGGCCGATATTGCCATATTCCCTACTTGGTCGATAGGTCCGAAACCTACCATGCCCCATTCGATCCTTACTCAGAGAGTTTGGTATCGATGGTGCCCCCTTTGGTCGTGCTCTAAATGGATTACACCAACTACCTTCTGTGGACCGGTACCCTGGGCTACCCGATGGGCTCCTGTCTTGGTGTCTATCCTATTTGACATCACATCTAGTATCCTGTCGTGCCCCTTTCTCTTGGGCTGGTATCCCGAACTACCTGGGCAATACTTGTGATGCCGGAAGGATTCCACACTCGCTTTGTTCCTTCCCTCCTTTTGGGTTGGTAGCCTGAACTACCCGGATGACTTCCGTGATCAATCACTTTTCGATCAGCAAGCACCATGAGTCTTGTTCGGTGTCTTTCTCGACAAGTGCGATTACTAGTCATGTCTTTTAGGAACTAAATGGTCATCAACTTGTCAACATTTATCATTAATGTTAGTTTCCATGATTTTAGCTTCGTCTGTGGCATTCTGGGTGGTAGGTCAAGACTTCTAGCGCTTTCATCGACCGATAGTTGGTTGCCAGTAGCTAACTCCTTCTTGCTGCTTTGGGTAGGGCATCTTCGTCAACTTTGAGCAACGATCTCCTCCTCCTGTTCTCTTTTCCTTGTAAGAAATGGTTGGGTGTCTTTGTCAACCGTAAGTATCGGTCTCTGTTCCATTCGTCCTCCGACCTCGCTCAATTAGGGGCATCTGTAGACACCCTATATGCTTGCAATGGGACCTTAAACCCTAAATCTAACCAAAATCAAATTCAAAATCCTATAATTAATTCAAAACCCCAGAATTAATCCAAAACCCTAGAATTGATTCAAAACCCTAAAGTTAATTCAAAACCCTAGAATTAATTCAAAACCCTAAAATCAATTAATAACATAATTCAAAATCATAGAATTAATCCAAAACCCTAGAATTAATTCGAAACCCTAAAATTAATTCAAAACATAATTCAAAATCCTAGAGTTAATCCAAAACCCTAGAATTGATTCAAAACCCTAAAATTAATTAAATTTAAAACCTAAACCCTAAGTCAAACCCTAAACCCTAATCACAAACCCTAACAACCTATAGCAACTTCCCACTCCACCCTAATCTCAAAACGTAATTCAAAAACCCAGAATTAATCCAAAACCCTAGAATTGATTCAAAACCCTAAAAGTAATTCAAAACATAATTCAAAACCATAGAATTAATCCCAAACCATAGAATTAATTCAAAACCCTACAATTAATTCAAAACCGTAGAATTAATCCAATACCCTTGAATTGATTCAAAACTCTAAAATTAATTCAAAACATAATTCAAATCCTAGAATCATTCCAAAACCCTAGAATTGATTCAAAACCCTAAAATTAATTCAAATCAAACTCTAAACCCAAAGTCAAACCTTAAACCCTAATCTCAAACCCTAACAACCTATAACAACTTCCCACTCCACCTTAACACCCTTAACCACTTCCCACTCCACCTTAACAACATTAACCACTTCCCACTTCACCTTAACAACCTTAACCACTTCCCACTCTACCTTAACAACCTTAACCACTTCCCACTTTACCTTAACAACCTTAACCACTTTCAACTTCACCTAAACTACCTTAACCACTTCCCACATCACCTTAACTACCTTAACCACTTCCTACTTCACCTTAACAACCTATAACAACCTCTAACCACTCAAACAAACTTAACCAATTCCCACCATCACCATAACAACCTATAACTAACCGTAACAACCCATAACAACCTACCTAGCCATTGCAAGCCTATTAATACCCCTCATTTGTAAGAGGGAGAAAGAGAAAAATGGAGAGAGGAAAAGTGTGGAAAACTTGAAAGGAGAGCCACCAAGGTATTTTCACTCAACAAAAGCAACCAAAGGGGTCTAGGAACAAAGAGGAAGCTCAGGGAGGATAAAAATCCCAGTATCAGGCGAGCTCCGACGAGCTCTGGCATCCGACGACGACCATCTCCACTGTCCTCGCAGGTATGCCCTCCACTGACCTCAATTTCCTTCGAAAATGATCCCCTAGGTCTTCCTCCTTCTTCCCCAAGTGATTCCAGAAGAGCTAGAGGACTTCCCTGGCTGAAATCGAGATTTCAGAGGTTGCCGTAATTGATTTCCAGTGACATAGGTAGGGGCACGAATCTAGTGATTGATTCGTGCCCCAGGGCATTCCATTCTTCTAGGACTAGTCTCCTCTTGCTTCTCCACCCCTCTAGACGCCACTTCAACCGCTGAGGAAGCCTCTAGGAGTCGCTCGCAGGAATCGGGCTTCGTCGCCATCACCGTCGTAGGGGAAGATGACTGGCAGTAGGATGCGATCTGGAGCTCCGCCCTTCACAGCGCCTCTCCAAGCATAGCGAAATGATCCGTTGTTCTTCCTCCACACTCTTGAGCAATCAAGACCCTACGTCGTGCCCTGGATCGCCCCCGTAGCCAAGCTTGCTGTAGAAGAAAACATCGATGGCAAGTAGGATCGGAGTTTGAGAGAGTGACGCCAATCGTGCCTCTAGATGGAAGGAAACACTCTCCTTAGCGTCCCCAAGCCTCTAGGAGCCCTAGTCTGCCGCGCCACTGTCCCCAGAGTCTTCTACTTCCACAATGCCGTCAACGGAGTTGCCCCGACGGTGAGGGGGATGGGCTGCCTCTTTCGACCGTCAGATGCCTCATCGGAGCCACTGGATGTGCTCCTCTACTCCTCTTCTTGCTCCTAGTGAGCTTTGATGCCTGATCAGGCATCGGGATGCACCGGAAGGGCATCCCAGGCAGTCGTCGACAATGGAGTTCCATCGCTGGTAGCCATGGCTTCTTTTCCTTAAAAAAAATAAAAATAAAGTTTTCTTTTGAATAATTTTCTAATACTTTTCTTTTCATACAATTAGGTCATTTTTTCATACATTTAGGCCCCTACACAAAATTTTTAATCATTTTAATAGTGTTTGCTTTGAAATATTGCAGTGTGATCCATGTACTTTCTTGTTAATGTTTTCCAAGCTTAAAATTTCATATAAACCCCCTGATGTGCCTTTAATTCATTTTAAGTCTAGTATTTTGCATAAAAAACCTTGAGCTTTACTAAAACTGTTCCGAATGCATAAGTTTCTGACATAATTGCAAATTAAACCCTGGATATTCAAATATTTGCTCAAATGTGTTCAAAAATTGCATTTTAGACCCTGAGTTTCACTGATTTCCCACTAAATGCATGTTTTTTAGGGAAACTTTGCATGTCAATCCCTGAAATTTCTTGTTTTCAAACTTAAGACCATTTTCTTGCACATTTAACCCTAAATTACTTCAGAATTGTTTTAAACACATGTTTTACTAGCAAAATTGCATATTGAATCATAGGAACCTTGAATCTAACCAAAAATGCACAGTTTTGCACATTTGACCCTAGATTTCTTCAAAATTACGCAAAATGTGTTTTCCTATGTATTTTTGTGGTTAAACCATAGAATTTTAGTCTTCATTCAGTTTTGGGAATTTTACACAAAAGCCCTTGGAATTTACCATTTTCACTCACACATGCATTTTGTACATTTTGTTTTCGCATTTCATGCATATTTTCTCATGTCTTCTTTCTCGCATTATGCACACTTTTGACTTGTTTCAAACTCGATTTTCACATTGTTTCTCGGATTTCTTCTGGCTTTTACGATTTTGATTTGATATAGCTTTCCATTGCCCAAGGCCATACATTAATAGGCTTGATAATGCCGAGATTGCCCCGAATGTGGATTATTTTCCCAAATTTGATTTTCTCGAATTTCTTCGAATTTCCACAGATTTACGTGATACTTTCTGAGTTTTCTCGATTTTCACAATTTTCCTCATCACCCACGGGTGTATAGTAATGTGACGTTATCAATGCCTACATTTTTCCCTCGGATTATCATTTATTTTCTTTTATTCACTTCCTTTCTTTGATTTGGCATGTTTTTGCGGTCATCTTAAGCATGTGCATTCAAAATAGGCAAGCATACACTCAATAGAGCATTAGTAAGTAGGAAACCTAGAAAGACTGATTTCTTCGAGTGCATGGGGGTGCCTAACTCCTTCCCTATACGTAACAAGAATCCTTACCCTTTCTCTGGCCCTCATTGATTTGTGCACTTCATTCATTAGGCACGGAGCATGCATATGTTTTCTTCGCCTTGATTTCTTTTTGTCTTTCGTCTATATTTTGTTTTCCTCATCTTTCCATTAAAAGACTAGGTGGCAACTCCTTTCCTCATCCTTTTCTTATCTTTCCTTGGTGTTTCCAAGCCCAATCTTCTTCTTCGGATTCAGCGTCTTCGCCATGACCGTATCAGGACTCCTCGTGTGCTTCCACGCACCTAGGAGAGTCGTGTTTGGTTCACCGACATGGTCACAAATGCCTTACCCTATCAACATGATAATGGGCTCACCATCTACCTATTTTTCAAAAGCTTAGAAGGACAAACACTATGCTGTTTCAAAACACTCACCACCTATGAGCTCAATAACTTCAAGATTGTGTTGGACAAGTTTTTATATCAGTACGTCCCTCACATCCATCGTAAGCCCACGATTGGTGACCTCTTTACTGAGAAGATGAGGCCAGATGAGGACTTCACTACCTACGCTAGTAGATGGAGGGACATGGAAGCTCGATCAGAATGCCATATCCCTAAAGAACAAGCAGGCAAAGTCATCATTGGGAACACAACTGGTGCACTAAGAGCGGGCCTACTGATGGGCGACTTCCAAACATACTCTCAGCTGTACAAACATGCAACAAGGGTCCTCTACAACATGATGGACCTATCATTCTTAGGTTATGAAGACAAAGGCAAGAAGTAGACCTTAGGCTACTCCTACGAAGGCATGACAGGCAACATGGCGCAAGTAGAACATTAAAATCAGCCAATCCAATGATAGGTATTGCTAGTCCAATGCTAGGGTTAGTTAGTACGGTTGGTGCCATATTAGGGGTAGCTCGTGCACTATCAGCCACAAGTACATCAGGGGCAATGCTAGTATCAACCATTGCAACAACTAGTTCAACAGCAGCCCCTAAAATATCAATAGTGTCAACAAGAGCAGCCTCCTAACTACCAAGTGTCCGCCTAACAGGGGCTACCACAGAGGCAAAGGACATACCATGCCGTCCCTCCACCACAGAGCTACCAAAGGAGAAGCTATCCATCGCTTCCACAGCCATTCAACAACATCTACAAAATGTTGGTTGAAGGTGGAGATATTTAGCCCCTAAATCCAACCCCAAATGCTCTCAGTGTTGACCTATCCAAATATTGCCCGTACCATCAGAACAACGGAAATACATTAGAGGAGTGTTTCACAGTAAAGGACTAGATCTATGACCTAAATGCCCAAGGTGAAATAATGTGGTCTGAACTTAAAGAGAGACTAAGGGCAAGTCAAGGGGGACAATTCGAGATTCATCAAAAGCCCTTGCCCAACCATTCCACTTTCCATATGGAGGTTGAGGAAGACGAGTCAATAATCCCTGAGTTGGTAACTGCTAAATGTGCACAAACATGCCCTGAGGATGAGGAGGAGCCACGCACGTCAATAGTGGACTTAAACAAATTCTAGGAGAATACAATGAGTGAACCAATCTATGATGAATGCAACGGCCGGGATGATGACGTTGGGGATAGTCAGTAGGTCCAAGAGATGTTGACTAAAGGCATCGTGGCCTACATCAACCAAGGACCTCCTCAATGCAAGACGAGCCTGCTAGAACAATTGGTCCTAAGGACATGTTGCCAGTCTACGATGAGTACAGTGACATAGATTAGTATGACCTAGAGACTACAGTCAATGGTCTCTGCTAGTTGCTGTGCTCATTATGAGCAGCCCACACACTAATTGCCCTCTACTAGCACCCCCTTGAAGCCCTTTCTAGAGACGAGCCTCCTCCAAAGCCTCTGGATACATCGAAGAGAGCGATGGAGCCTGCCAAGAGCATTTACAAGCATATCAGCCCAAGAAATCTCAACAGCCACGTCTCAAGTGAAAATAGAAGCCTAACTGAATCTTCGCTTGCACAAGATTGAGCTGCTAGTGGCACACTACAACAACCAAGTCAAGATCAGTCCAACCGTGACCCTAACAAAGCAACAATTAGGCGTAAGCCAAAAGAAAATCAAATGATGTGCCACCAGCACCAGAGTGCTTAACGCTAGGGGCAGGCTCCTACAGCCACCCTACAGGTAAGGCCCTCCATCTAGGCAGGGTAGTACATAACTCGACCAAGCTTGACTAGGGGCAACGTCATTTCATTGTCAAAAACAAGTAAATAAAATGTTAAATTCCCTTCATGAACTTCTCCTTTTATTTGTCTTTATTATTTCATTTTATACTAGGTTAGATTTAATAATAGCAATAAATAAAACAATAATGAAGATGATTGATGAGTGTGGATCATATACCTAACACCTTACAACATCCATGGTTTTCCCTAAGCAGAGATTATGACACCCAGGGACGATCCACCTAATGGGTAGGATGAGCTGAAGATCTCCTCAGATTTGTGGGAGTTACATGTACTCTAACAGTACAGCCTTGATCAACACACTAAAACCTAAAGAGGGCCTAATACCTAGTACCAACTAAAGAAGAATGTTGTCTCCTAAATAGAAAATAAGCTGAGCAACTAAGGTAACTTCAACCTTGCCCTATCTACACATACACCTTGCATGGGGAGATAAGAGCAAAGTAGACTCAAAGCTTAGGCATATCATAAAAAGTTGCTCAGCTTGTGCAGCATGGCCTCCTAGCATAAGTCTGAGAAGGTAGCAACTGAGGAGCACATCAAAAAAACCAAACAACTTAGAAAAGAGCCCAAAAGAGGAGGAGAGAGCACTAAAAGCTTGGTAAGTCGTCATAGCATAAGTCCGAGAAGGCAATGATGGGCTGGTATTCAAAATAGAGTGAGACAACTGACGAATAAGGAGATGTGCCATCATAGCATAAATACGATAAGGTAATGATGGACAGGCATCTACAGACAAAAATACAAGAAGGTAATGATGGATGGGCATCTACAGAAAAAAATAACCTGAAAGGGGAACCCCTAAAAGAAAAAAAGAAGAAGATGATGAAGAAAAATAAAAGCCAAAACCCTTGGGTAAGCTATAGGCACATTAGGGCCAACCATTGGTGAGTGGCCAAAGGCTATAACTGATGTTGAGGGCCCGTTGAACCTTAAGTCTCCCCCACTCTTCCACACAAATAGCTAAGGGACAGGAAAACCCTCGAAGCTCTAGGACTAAGTAAATAAGGGAGACAATGATCAACTATGGTTAGTACTGAGTTCCAAGTCCTTAAAAGGCTAAAGCATGATGAAATGGACAACTCCCTCACCTTGGATAATACAAGGTGGTAATGCTAAATGCATAAGAGGGAGGGTAGTGACTACACTCATCATCATCATCATAAAAAAAGTCAGAAAATTCAAAAATCCAAAAAAAATTAGAAAAATCCAAAAAAAATCATAAAACCAAGAAAAGCCAAAAAAATGTAATAAGTAGTGCTATCCACCTTACCTACAAGTGAAAACATAGTAAGGAAATTGGAATTAGTCTGGCCGATGATTTAACCATCGACACACTAAAATTTGGAGTTGAACGTCTAACTGAAGTGTGCCTCCATAGCTTGGGTGCGTTTCTCCACAAAGACATTGCCCCACAATGATCTTTAAAGCATCCATGGATGACTGACCATCGGGGTCCACTAGGCTCCTATTTTCCATCTCCCAGCCGAGGCTAAGACTAATTCCCTCTACCTAATCTTAAGTATAGGGGAGTAAAGGATAACATTACAGTACTTTTCCTAGGCAACTTAGCCAACCCTTTTGAGGTAAGTAAAGGTACCCCCTTTTGATTACTAACATCTTTATTAAGTGTGTAGGAATAATCCCCCACCACGTGTTAGTACATCAAGCCCCACTGTGAGGCTGCATCATGTCCCACCATGGCATTACACAAAGTCCTGTTGAGAACAGACTCCTACCTTTGGAGTCCCAATAGTGTACAAAGACACACTACTTCGACTAAGAGGCAAACCCCATTTTGGCAAAGAAAGGATTCACTCCCTCACCTGATTCTTTATCCATAGAACTCTTTCACTTACCAATTCGAGTTGTGGGATGACAGTCCTTTCATGAGAGTACTGGTCACACTCGAAGACGGAAAACACTTGACCACAACGAATTGCATTCACGCATCTTGCATATGTCTATATGGTTAGGGACCACCTATACCCCACTAACTTAACCTGCCATATGGACCATTCATTGCAAGTTGAATGTTGACCTTGTATTCTGCATTTTGTTTGCTTGAATCATGCATCCATGCATTTAGTCTCATGCATTGGAAGTGGAGTACTAACGGAGTAATGTCCTTCAAGAGCGTTAGGAATCCTTAGAACGTGTGATCCTCCTAAAGCCAGATAAAATCAAACCTATCTACTTTTATTCCAATCCAAGCAAGCTCTCAAATAAGAAACCACAACAATTATCTTTTTATTTACCTTAGTTTTGCCCTGTTGAAGTTTCACTCCACATGGTTGACATGGTCTCGACATAGGTTGCGACACATAGTTCTAAAACTAGCTTGACCCTTCCAAGCCTGAGCCTTCAATATGATGACATCTTTAGTTTCTTTTTTCTTTTTGACCAGTGATCGAATAATTTCCCCATGGTTATCTTAGTTTCTACCCCATTGAAGTGTTACTCTACATGGTTGACATGGTCTCGACACTGACTGTGACACATATGAAGGCATCCCTTAGTTTATAGAACCACTCGACTATGTAACCATGTCCCAAAACTGAGTTTGTTCATCTTCTCACCTTTTGACTGTGCAACCATGTCCCGAAACCAATAGGTGTAGAGTTTTTGGAACCCTATGGTGAATGGTTTGGGTGTGAGCTCCCTATTTCAAGAAATGCTCAATCGAGATATCATTTTTACCTTGGAGCCAATCTTGTTCCAAGTCAACTCTAAGAAGGGGCATTTGTAGATATCCCATTTTCTTATTTCCCAAAGCTCATCTAGGATAGTAACCTTTGAGACGCCTTAGATCACATGGCTAAAGGAGCTATAATATATTTTCCAGACTTTTTATGACTCCTCTGAAAACATTTCTATTTTTACTTGATTCAAGGTCTTTAGTTATGGCAGAGCTAATCTACTTGAACTAGTGGCAGGTTTGAGGCCCCTTGAGTATTTTAATCTTGAAGAAACCGTTTTTGTGATTTCATGAGATTTTTGAAGTATTTCAGAACTTTTAAGCATCTCTGTGGATTAAACTAAAAGACAGAGGAAAAAATGAAAAAGACAAGGAATTTCCCATCTTGAGAGGCGATAAGACTAATTACCAACTCGAGAGGCAACATGACTAGTTGACACCTCGAGAGGCAACGAGACTAGTTGCCATGTTGATAGGCTACGAGTCTCGTCACCGCATGCACAAGCAACAAAATTCCTGGACTTCTCTCTCTAGATAATTTGTTGTCTTGAGTTTTAATATAATATTTGGGATATTTATAAATGTTATTATGATTTTCCCATAATTATTATAATTTCTTTAATTTTCTAGCATTTAAATATCAACGCATATCATATAAATCATTATAAATGCCAAATAATCTAGAAAATTATCGAAATTTGGATAACTTGATAATTAAGATCACTTATCTTTATATTTACCAAAAATGAGATTTTATAATAAGTTATCACATTTTATTGTTAAGCTTATATTTAATTCATGATATTGCTAAAAAAATAAAGATAAAATCCAAAATATCCAAAAGATTGCCAATCTATTTTAAATCAAATACAACATTAATTTTAATTAACTTTTCTCGTAATTATTAAAGATTTGATTTTCAAATCCAATTTACTTAACATTTTAAGTGAATTTTGAATTTGGAAATTAATCTAAAATATCTTTCAGTTACAAGTATGATTTTTCATGACTGATATGGTCAATATTTGATAATGGATTCGTAATGGAAATTTTTTGATCTTGATTTTCAAAATTATGCCTTTTTTGTAGCTCGTTGCCACATGAACCAGTGACTAGCTGATATGGTAGATTTCTTGCCATTCTGCTGTTAATTCACCACATGCGTTGAATCAATGGTCTTTTGCCTCATCGCCTCTACAGACGCCAATTTGGAGATTCTATTGCCTGTCCCATAGGCAATGAGCTCTATAACGGATATTTTGCAAGTTTAATTCTAGCCATTGATATCCCATTCATCATTGATGATATCTGGATCCCCCAAACTCTATAAATTGACCCGTAGGTCAAGAGTTTGAAGGGAGGTACTTTTAAAATTCTAAGAGACACTTTGCAAACCCTAGGAGTGAATTCTGAGAGAAGGAGAGAGAGAGCTTTTCAACCCTCTTCCATGTCTATCTCCCATGAGGTACCTTGATTCCAGAGATCCTTCTGACCAAGAGCCATAGTCTCTGAAGCTCCGTTCACTAGCCTCCACTTCCTCATCCACTCCAAAATGCACGAGGGTGAAGGCAGTATTCCTTCCAATTACTCATTTTTATTGATATAATCCTTTGCATTCATTAATATAGCCCATGGCATATGCATGCGAGGACAACCCTTGGTTTGTATTTAGTTTGTTTATTCATGTTATTGTTTATTCTTCTAACATTGTTTACTACACCTAGGTCTAATCCAAAATCTTCTATTTTTATTTGTTTTGAAGGGAATGACATACTACACAGCATGAGGACGTCGCTAGGCAGCATCCTGCCACCATCCTATTGAACCAAGAACCTACACAACCATAACCACCATCTCTCGTTGGCGTATTGTCAGCAGGCTTCAGTAAAGGACAAGTGGCGATCACAAAGGTCGTCAAAGTGAGTGGACACGATGAAGATCGTCATCAACTCCCCAAATCCATATCCATAGTGCTATTGCCAATGAGCCCTTGTTTGTGTAGTTACTTCATATGACAGCTCTCGTGCAGCAGTTGCACGTCAATCCTACATTGGTCCCATTTGTTTCGACCCACGAGGTTCTAATGCACTTCGCTATAGCTCCACAAGCACACTTCATTGCATCTCTGTCCTTAGTGATGATAGTGCCTTCCCAACCTCTTGCTTTTGCACAACATTCTACACAACATGCATCTCCATCAGTTGGGGGCCAACCTTTCGGTTTGGCAGGAGCACAATGTCCCTTAATCCCATTGTTCGGCACCATGTTGATGCAATGGTTGCCACTCCCACATTCTACACCTTTCTCAGCATCGCATGGCATCTACCCATCTCTTTTGCATCAAATACCCACCTCGGGATTCATGCCACTACATCCTGCACCTTTGCATGGGTATGCTGGCCCTCATGCTTCAATACCAGGAAGCATAGGGGTGGATCTGAAGGAATGCTCATGTGTGACCCATACTGCATATGTGGGACCCACCTCTGTTGCAATATCACCAACAACAACAACCTCAGATGCCCTCCTTGCCAGGATGGACGATCTAAAGACGGTACTTCGTCAAGTGTAAGGCAAGGAACACCAGCTCTACCAATTTCGGGACCTCTAATACTTTCTAGAGGTATCACTCCCATAGAATTTCGTCATTCTAGAATTTGAAAAATACAATGGTAGAGTTTGCCAAATCTTGTATTTGAAGGCATTTTAAGGAGATCTCGCGTCGCTCTAGGGCAATGAGATGGTCTTGATCTACCCATTCCAGAAGAATCTGACCGGAACTGCCCTCAAGTGGTTCACTTCATTTGACATGGCCGCCATCAAGACTTGGAATGATCTCTCCTTGGCATTCCTGAAGTAGTATTCCTTCAACCATGACTTGATCCCTAAGTGCGAGGATCTTGTCACAATTCGATAGAGACCCCATGAGTTGTTTAAGGAGTACATCAGCTGTTGGCGTGCCCTAGACTCTCATGTGCAGGATAGACCCTCTGACGAGGAGTCTATCGCAATCATTATCAAGGGAGCACAACCAGCAATTGGGGCTTTACTTAGCATTCAGCCCATTTCATGTTTTGCATCTCTGATTTGGGTTGGCATGCAAGTGGAAAACTCACTACGAAGTGGGAATTTCCCTACATTCTCTGCAGCAGCTACAACACACCTTTGACATTGGCAACTCCTAGATGGAAATTGCCGCATGCATCCAACCTCCAGTGATGCCTGTCGAGGTAGAGAGTCAGCCCAACACAAATCATTTAGCACTTACATCTAGTTCTCCACACACTACACACACACCCTCCACCATCGAGCCCGTGCATCATGTCACACTCACTCAATAAGGATTGCAATCTAGGCAAAAGTGACCGAGTCGCACTAAAGGGGATTACACTCATCTCGCAGAGCCATTGAGTGTCATTTTACCTATAATTGAGTCGTTTCTGAGGCTCTCAAACCCTCGTCTGCTGTCGGATCCTATTCCTTAGTGGTATGACACAAGTAAACACTGCAACTTTCATCGACGTGGAGCTAGGTGGATTTATAAGTGGTGGTTTCAAACTATGGTTGTGGATCTCCACCTGCTCCCACTCACGACAGCTGAAATTCAATCAAGTGGTAGGGCTGGGATTAGATCTAGCATGGGGCACTTCATTGTCTAGATGAGAAATGAAACACACATAGATCTATGCAAACCAATGAGAGGCGATTATCCGAGGCTCCCTTTGTGAAAGAACACAAATCAATCCTTCGCCTACCAGCACAGACCCGGGGCAATCACGCAACTCACTCGTGTGACCTCTCTACGCATTTGGGCCACTGTCCTAAAAAGTCAAACACTTTGCATGGATCATTGGCCCGTCCCAAAGCTCATCTAGGCCACAAATGGGCCTGAAATGTGGACCTTGGTTAGATGTTGGGGTTTTGGGAGTGTAGGTATCTTTGAATGAGATGTTTGAGTGGAGAAGTGGTGATGTCAACCAGCCGTTTAGAGCACATTCCGTTGGAGAAGCTAACTGCCAAACGACTACTAAACTGGGGTGTCTATAGATGCCCCTCCCTGAGCAAGGTCATGGGATGCTAGACCGATGATCAAGGTTGAGAAAGACACCCTACTCGACTCTATGGGAAGACATGCTATTGGTGTTGGGTCATTTATTTGACACATACACTGAAAATCGCAACTCATTGTCGAGATGCAGATGCAGATGTAGAACACTGATGCTAGATGTAGGTTGTGTGCGGAGTTCCACTGGAGATATACAGTTCTTGCACAATGCTAATGAAATTGCTGGATGATTTCCAATGACTGTTGTGTGGCAAAAACTAATGTTATTGAGTATGCGATGCCTTGGAGATGCAAGGATGTTGACAGGCAATGCAAGTGCTAGATGCAGACAATGCAATGGCAAGTGCCATGATGGTTAGTCAATCCGTGAAATGGGCATGACAGGCCATCAAGCAGACACAAAGGGGGAAGGATAAGTTGATGAATTCATCAATCGGATAGTTAGGGCTATCTGCCCGATGAAGAGTATGTGGCAAGAGATCAAACTTGCCAGCTGGACAAGGGATTTTGGCAGATCTAATCCAAACATTTGATGGTGTCACCTGAATAGTTTGGGATATTAGTCCTCTAAACACTTCATTTTGGTAGTCACTCAAAGTATATTTCTCTCGGAGAGCGTGCTCTGATGGCAATGAGGCATTTCACCACTCCAAAACCCATTTTCACACAAAACCCACTTTACACCCCAAACCAAGCTTAAAACCCCAAATGCAACCTTAACACCCTATTTCCAACCCACACACCATTAATCCACGATAAACATATCTCAAATACCAAGCCCAAGCCCACGATGCTCTAGTAATCAATTGATAGCCACAGGTCCAGCCCTGTAGATCCTGCGCTTGCCCAACCATCCGACCACTATGGCGAGATGGCACAGGTGGGATGCCTAGGAAGGATGCGTGGAAAGATTAGGCTTTTAAACTACTAAGGCTTGATTAATATTTTCACTTGGTGGACCACCAATCCACCTCTTCTCATTGGATGGCATGGATTGTCCTGAACCATTAAGGTTCTCTGCCTAATCCCAATCCCCATCTAGTCCAACCTTGATTAAATCCAAACCACTCCTTATAAACCATATTTGAATCGAACGACCAAGCCACCTTTCTTCCCTCTATAAAACCTCTCCCATGTCCAAACACCTCTTGGATCCTTGGACGTCCAACCTTGAGCTCCAGTCATCCTTTAGCATATCCACCTCACCTTTTGCCATCGACCACCAACTTTGACCATTCCCCAACCCAATCCAAGCCCCACACCTATTGCATTGCCTCTGTTGGGTAATTGCACAGCTCCTCTTGGCTCTTAGCTCTTTGCTCGTTGGACTATCAAGACTCCTAGCTCTGTGCATTGATTGCCCTTGAGCACAGCCACTCATTCTGGTCATCTCCTCACCACTTTTCGGCCATCATACATCCATCACTATAAAGTTACATACTCTATAGACCATGCAGCATTTGCCTTGTGCCAGAGCACACATCACCATTCCAACAGAGCCTTCCCTCCCGCTAAAGCCTCCCATACATCCACTAGCCATCCACCTCCGTCCAACCACCTCCATTCCTGGTAGAAATCTACATGCCCACATCCAGCCATTGAAATACCACTCCCACTCCTTGCATTTCCACACGAGCCTTCCACCAACATTACCATAGCCTTCTAGACTCGCCTCCACAGCCGTCGTGTGCTAGCTGCCGAAGAAACGTTGTTGCGAGCCGTCATTAGAAAGTAAAACCCACCAACTCCATAGGTTCTCCTCCCCTATTGTGTGTGTTCCTTAGTTTTCCTCGTGTTCTCATTGCTCCATTCTGTTATTTTGTCTATGTTTTACTTGTGTTTGTAATGCCTTGCACATCATGCACCCATCTTATTCATGCATCACTGGCAGTGTGTTTAAGTGATGTGAGCAAGGCCGACGGCTAGTGAGCTCACTTGTCCCCCATCTTGGCACACTTCCACCTTCTCCTTTCCTTTCCCAGTCTTCTCAAATAGCCAATCGAAGCATCTTGCTGCCTTTATGGCTGGCCGTGCTAGTGGTTGCCGGCATGACTCGATGACGACAATTGGAGGTGAGCAACGCATACATCCACTTTGCATCTATGCACTCCTTCATCCCCTAAACCCCTGGAAGCCATGGGTTACACCGTCGGAACAACTAGATGGAGATAATAGTCTAGCTCATTGGTGAAACTCCATTTCCAGCGTGATAGATGGGTGGAGCTATCCATGTGATCCCATAGACCTCCATACATCTAGGTATGTTCCCCTGCATGCCCTCTAGCTTCCCATGCATCGAGCATCCATCATTTATCAATGCACTTACATCTAGAGCAATGACAAGCTCACTTCTCAGTTCTGTCTCCGACAGTCACGTACCAAATGCGTAGAAGAAGGGCACAGATGGCATGTGCAGTTTGCCTAGTTCAAAATAGGCAATCGGTTGAGCCCCCTTGCATCTTGTCTTCTTGTTTTTTTCTCTGATCATACATCGATTCCTGAGTTTTCCTCCTGTATCTGCATTTCCTCACTTGCATTGCATGTTTCTCTTGCATTTTAAATCCATATCACTTATGTTTTTGACACATATCATCATCCATCATGCCTGCTAATTACCCATTTATTATTTCATATCATTTTCATGTCATTTTAAATCCATTACATCTTTCTTGTGCTTATGGTCCATGCCATCATGCAAAATACACCTCATTCACTCACTTGGTGTTTCGTATTTCATTGTATACTTATCTTCACATATCATTTATCTTTGCATCACTTATCCACCATGACATTCATGCATTCCATTTAGGATGATGACGATTACTATGTCGGATCCTTTTGACCGACGGTCCAGGATTCACATAGCGTAACTGAGCCCATTTACATTAATTTCTACCTCTTGCATTTTAGTTACATGAGCATAGCATCAAGCATTCATACATACACTTAGACTTAGCAAGCATACATGCATGAGCTTTAGTGACACACAATCGAGCGATTAGCCTAGAAAGACTGATTTCTCAAGCGTTTGGGGATGCCTAACACCTTCCCCATGCGTAACGCGAATCCTTGCCCTTTCACTAGCTTGAGATGACCATTGTGTCATATCCATTAGGCATGGAGCATCCATAGCAATCATACATTCATTTGCGTTCATGTTGTAGAGTTTTTCTAGCATTTTATCGCATCCGGTTTTCCTTGTCTTTCCGATTTTTAAAAAGATTAGGTGGCAAGTCTGTTTTGTCCTTATCTTTCTTTATGTTCTCTCTAGTGTTTTCGAGTATCCTTCCTCAGATTCACCATCGTCGTCATGACCTTATCAGTTTTCCTTGTGTACTTCCCATCTCATGAAGGAGCTCGGTTCTGGCATGGTCACAAGCCCAAAGGGGACAGGTGGCATGACAGGATTACTGACTTGCCAACCAAAAAGTGTGGTAAGTTTTTGACTAACCAAGCGAAAGGGAAGAAAAGGAATTGGGTAAGTTTCAGACTTACCAACCGAAATGAAACAAGGAATGTGGTAAGTTTCAGACTTACTGACTAAGGATAGCAAGATATCAGACTTTTGGGGTTGACAAAGAAAGGAGGTAACTAACCAGATATCAGCCTTGTTAGGCCAATAAAAGAAAGGAGAGAGCTAATAAGATATCGAACTTGTAGGGTCAACGAGAGAATGGAGGGGGCTGACAAGATATCAGACTTGTCGGATAGACAAATGGCAAGTTTTGGACTAACCGACCAAGGATATGGCAAGTTTCAGACTTACTAACCGAGGATATGGCAAGTTTCAAACTTTCCAGCTGAGGTTATGGAAATTTTTTGACTTACCGACTTAGGATATGACAAATTTCAGACTTACCAACTAAGGTTATGGCAAGTTTTGAAATTATCGATCAAGGATTTGGCAAGTCTCAAACTTATTGACCGAGGATATGACAAGTTACAGAGTTACCGATTTATGATATGGCAAGTTTCAGACTTACCAATCGAGGATATGGAAAGCTTCAAACCAATTGATCGAGGATAGAAAGGAGAGGGCTAACAAGATATCAGACTTGTCAGACTAGCCGAAGAAAGGAGAGAGACGACAAGATATCGGACTTGTTGGGTCAAGAAAAGAAAGGAGAGAGTTGATAAGATATCAGACTTATTGGGTCGACAAAAGAAAGGGGAGAGCTGACAAGATATTGGACTTATCGAGCCAACAAAAGAAAGGAGAGACCTGACAAGATATCGAACTTGTCAGGCCAACAAAACAAAGGGAGAACTAATAAAATATCGAACTTCTCGAGCCAACAAAAGAAAGGAGAGAGCCGACAAGATATCTGACTTGTCGGGTGTGACCATGCCCAACCCGAGGATCTAGCATGGGGTCATGCCTAGAGGGAGGAGGCCACAGCCTTGCTAGGATGGCGAGGGCACAAGTTGGGATAAGATGAAAAAGAAAAGGAGTCGCCACCTAGTCTTTTAAGGGAAAGACGAGGAAAACCACAAAAAGTGAATGCATGAGATGCGAACATGAAAGGCTAGATGTCCACAAACCAGAGGATGGGTAAGGATTCCTATTACGCACAGGGAAGGTGTTAGGTAGCCCTATATGCCCGAGAAACTCGGTCTTTCTAGTCTGATTCGCTTGCTAGAGACTGAATGAATGTTAACTATGCTCAGATTATGTTCTAATCATGCTAATATGAATGCCCAAACATGACTAGATGGATGTGCGAGATGATACGCAAAAATTGTGAAGAAATCCACACGAAATGATGAAATCACAAAGTACGACACTACAAAGACAATCACATGAAATGATGAGGTTCTGGGCGAGAATGGCTTGAAACATTGGACAGGTGTCATGAATGTCAAAAATGCAACTAACTCAAGTCATCTAAGTCAAAGAAAACACCATGGAAATCAAGATGGAAAAACTGCAAAGAAATAACGTAAAATGGCTACGTTTTTTGAAAGAGTACTCTGGAAAACCACACCGACATCAAGGGCATAAAAAATGCGATAGACTCAAATCATTAGGATCATGGCAAACATCACGGAAATCGAGATGGAAAAATTGCAAAAAAGTCCACGTAAAATCGGTAAATTGTGACATGTGAAGAAAGTCACATAAAATGACAACATTTTTGGACAGAATGTTCTGAAAAACCATACTGACATCAAAAATATCAAAAGCAGGGTCAACCCAAGTCAGCGGAATCATAGAAAAGGTTGTGAAAATCAAAATGGGAAAATAATCCATGGTGGGGCCAATGTCGGCCTTCAGGCTTGTTAATGTACACCCATGGGCGATGAAATCGAAATCAATTCGAAAAATCCAAAAACGTGGAATAAAGATAGTCAAATTGAATATCAAACGAAGGAATCAGAAGACAAATAGGAGTAAAACCCATAAAAGGATGGACCGATGTGCAAATACAGCGAAAACTATGTAGAATGTATGAAAATGTACCTAAATGGGTAAAGTATACCAAGGAATGATTTGGACAGAGATTATGCATGACTTGGTGCAATAACTAACATGCATGTGCATGAATTGATGTCATAGGGGAATTTGGTCATTTCAGTGGTAAAATGTGATAAATGCATGTATGGGTATAATGCATGGTCTAAGATATGCCAAAATATATGCAAAATGTTAGGAAAATGTTGTTTCCATGGAAACATGTAGAAGACAAAGTCTTAAAATCAACAAAATAATGTAAACATAATAAGAGATAAGTACAAGAACCAAAACGCAAAATTCACAAAAAAATGATAAAAATTTGGATTAAAATACATTCAGAGACTTCTATCTTAGCGTGCAGATGATGGATCAAAGGAAAATGTGACACTAAGATGTATGAGAATTGCACCTAGATAATTTCTTGAAAACTTAGGGTCTAATGTGCAAAATTCACAAAAAGGGAAAGATCATGGTTAAAATGTGCTCAAAAAGTCTTATCTTAATGCTAGAATGAAGAATTTCAAGAAAATGTGGCTCTATGATGTGACCCGTATGAAAATTGCACTTTTGAAAATTTCTTGAAAATCCAGGGTCTACTATGCAAAATTCCCACATAGGATGCAAATCTAACTAAAATGTGAAATTGGATATTCATTTATATTACAAACATGGTTTTTTTGATGGAAAATTTATTCAAGTGATGATTTTACATGCACATGTGATCATTAAATGGGAAACATATTAAAATGCAATTCAAACCATCATTAATGATTTAAGAAAAATTCAAGGGCCTGGGTACAAATATTTCTATCCACAAAACACTATGGATGGAGTTTAAGGGCTGACTTGTAAAATTTTAGGAGCAAAATGTAAAACAGTAGAACTTAATTATAAATGAAACAAGCTTTCGAGGACCTAACTGTAATAAAATAAATTCTTACAGAATAAAAAATGAACATAAGAAAAATCAAGAAACATGATGCAATATTTACAGAAACAATATAAAGAAAAAAAGTTATTTAAATTTATAAGGGCTTGAATACAAAAATTCTGGACCGAAATGAAATGGAAAAAGGATCTAAAAGCAATAAAACAGGGCCTGGATGTAAGAAAAGGACCTGGATGTAAGAAAAAAGGACCTAGATGAAAGATTTGAGGACCTAAAAGAAATTCCAGGGACCTAAATGTAATGATAATCAGGACCTATGTGCAATTACTGAAAACTAAAAAATTTATTGTTAAATCTTGCTGTTTCGAAGATCGTTTGTAGATCGCTGGCTCTCCTACTCCGGCGTGGACTTCGATAGGCCTTTAGCGGTGCTGTAGCAGTGGGAAGGCGGTGGCGGTTGTTGGAGAAGCTTAAGGGCATCCCAACGAGCATCTCCAAGGCGTGGGGAAGGACTGGGGAGGCCTGAGATGCCTCCCCCACCTCGGGCTCCAGCGAGCGGTATGTCGGTGTCGGGGACGACGATAGCGACTCAACGGTAGCGCTACAGCAATGGTGAGTGGCATCCAAGGGCAAAGGGAGTTCTGGGAGTCCATCATGAGCTTTCCGGTGGTTCGTGGGGCAACACGGGCTACTAGAAGCCTCCTCTCGTTTGACAAGCCAGAGAAAATAGTGGTAGGCTTCGGCGATCATTGAAGACCGTTGGTGGTGGATCGGTGGATGGTCGCAGTGGTTGGGTGAGGATCGGAAGGTGGTGAGGCGCATCATGGAGGCTACGTAGAGGTCTGGGGACCCCAAGTCCACCTCTCCTGCTTGGTTCTCTAGCGACAACTCTAGTCATCTTCCTCGGTGACGTCGAGCGATGCTCCATCCGCCAGGGTTGTCGCGAGGCTAACGGAGGACATGGGGAGCAAGGAGGAGTGTTGACGAGTGTTCCTACATGGCTATTTCTAAGGACTACTGGGTGAATCCCCTTCCCCATCTAACTCGCTAGAGATGGGTTCTTGTGGATTGATGGGTTGCAGTGAAGAGGGAAGTGGAGTGGCTATCCGCCTGGTGACTATCTTAGGCACGCAAGAGAAGATAAGGACGCCCAATTACACATAAACACATCGGAACAGTGAAAATGAAAAAAAATTAAATGCAGATGATGTTTACCTGTATCGTGGTTGGGTGGGGCTATCTCCAACATTGCTCGGTGCTGTTGGACGTGGCTAGGGATGGAGAATTTAGGTGGAAGGAGAAGAATGTGGATGTGGGTGCTCTAGTTCTAGGTTTTTCTGGGATATGAGGTCGGGTGATGGGTCTCCTTGGTGGCCGTCTCAGTTTTTGTCCGTTCCTCCATTCCCCTTTTAATGCACCTCCTCTAGTGGTTTCCTCTGTTTTTAAGAGAGGTGGAAGGCACGGAGAGATCGTGGCTTCAGTTATTATTCGTGGCTTGCAGTTGGGTATTGTGAGGTCATTGGAATTATTTTGGTGTTTCTCTAAAGTTTCCGATTGAAGAAGAAAATGAATGTATTGGGCAGGATGGGCCTGTGATCTAGGCTTCTGTCTTTCGGGTTTTTTTTTTGTTTTTTTTTTAGGGATTTGTTGAAGGGTTTTGGGAGATAGATTTAGGTTTTTAATTGGGTTTTGATTAAATTTGGTTTTATGATTTTTAATTGATTTTGTGATTTTTAAGGTTTAATTAACAAATTTTTAATTGGAGATTCTTTGGATTTTAATTCAAATTAGGGTTTTGAGATTACTTAAGTGATTTAAATTAGGGTTTTTAGGGTTTTGAGTTTTTTGGTTTTAGGTTTTGATTTTTGGTGTTTGGTTTTTAATTAGGTTTATGATTTTAATTAAGTTTCGATTTTGTGATTTTAATTTAGGTTTAAACTTCTTGGTTTTAGATTAAATTTTTTTTAGGATTATTGTTTTTCTTTTAGGGTTTTTGTGTTTTAGGGTTTAAAGATTTTAAAGTTTTATTTAACTTTTTTTTTTCTTTTTGGTCATGGAAATTATCGAGCCCCAGGAGACCTTATAATTGATAACTCAAAAAGATCAGAATTACATTTAGGCAAGACAACAGCCAAAGCCCCAAAGAAAAAAGGCAAAGCCATCGAGTCGAAACCTGAGGCATCAAAACTATTTACGCCTGGTACGAAGGTAGGGCAGGCCACCTTTTTCCAAACACAGAATCCCTTTGACAAAATTCGGCAGCTCGCATAAATTACTCGTTCTTTTGAATTGCTGGGAGTCCATGCCAAGATTAGCCAAAAAAACGGCTACCGCATTCGCCTCCCTGTAAATGTGAGAGATGGATCTTGTTTGCCTCACCAGGTATGAGACACCCCTCCACTCATTCCGCCACTACAAGAAAAATTAGATTTTGCGAGGACAACTAGCGAAGACTTAGCGAGGACATGTCCTCGTAATAATATAACAAGGACATATAATGGGGATTTTGCGAGGAAATGTCCTCGCAATACCATAGCGACTTTTTTGCGAGGAATTTTTTCTCGCAATGTCCTTGCTTGAATTTAGCAACTACATAGTAAGGAAATATCCTCGTTAATGTCCTCGCTAATTCAGGTATAAAATACCTCGATGAATGTCGTTCTGCCCCTTTCTTTCTTAACCTAAAATCTCCTCCGTTCGCGTCTTTTCCGCCTCCTCCTACGCCGCATCCTCCTCCTGCCTATCGACGGTGCTCCTCCTGCACCGCATCCTCGCCTCCCGCCTGTCGACGATGCTCCTCCTGCACCGCATCCTCCTCCCGCCTGTCGACGGTGCTCCTCCAGGTACCACTATATACACGATCTACGCAAATATTTGCTGGGTGATGCCTGAAGAAGCTCTATCTTACATACACACAACTAGCATGTAAAAGGATTCCCCACCGTTAATGCAGGAGGTTTTTATGCAGAATGATGTAATTTCATTGATATTTTTTTTCCATGTTTCTTAAACATGAGCTCATAAGGTCATGTTTTCTTGATGCAATTTAGGGATGCAAGATTAAAAAGTGATGCATATCAGCCCTTGGAAATAACAACGAGGTCTTGACTTTTGAGGGTTTATAGAATTTCAGTAATATATGTGACTTAACAGCAATAGACACAAAAGAATGGAGTAGAAGTAAACATAATCACTTCTCCCATAGTGATTAGAGGAAATATTAACACATAAATGAAAAGATACGATTCCTTTTTTTAGTGGTACAAAGATACCATTCGTTCCAATAGAGAAACAAGTATGCCCTAAATTTTCAAAAGATTTATAAGAAAAAATTGATGACTGGCCACACTAATCATGTTTTTTGACTTGAATTCAGCCTCAGCTACTTAGCATCCAAAAATAGAAAACGAGTGACTAGGTAATACCTTGCTTTAACGCAAAGGGCAGTTGGAGATAGTCAAAGGATTCAAGAATGAGGTCAACTTCCTCGAGCAAAATCTCTTCTGCACCATGTATTTAATCAGAATTGAACATCAGAACAAAATCGATGGCATAGATATGAGGAAATTTCCCAACTTCAGTCAAAGCAGAAGCTTGCTGTAGTATTAAAACTTTTATCACAATGCACAATACAAGAAAGATAATGCCATCTATGATGCATTAGGGTAATCTGAATATTTAACTCTTTCTTGAAGGAAATGATGTGATTATCCCAACACAACCAAAAGCTTTGAGAACTTAAACCTAGGCACAGGGCAACCCAAAAATGAAGCACATAATAATGGATATGCTCCATAGAGGAGACTACAGAATTTCCCACCTAGATAGTATATGTTTAAAAAAAGTCTCAAAGCATATTTTCTGCTTTTATTAGCAGCAGGAAGAAACTTTGAAAGACGAAAACTATTCAGACAAGACAATGAACAATATCGAAAAACAAAAGTTCATAGATAAGGAAGGCTTCTCCAAGATATTTTGGCATTCACAAAGAAGTACTCAAACTTGTAACATTCTTTCACTTTGTGTCTTATGCCTGTTTGTTTTATTTTTCCGAGAAAAATGCAGGATGCTTTTCATCGACAAATAAAAAACATCCAAGGATGGGTTGTACAAATACAAGGAAAACAAAATACAATTTACAATAAGCCTATCTAGTCATTAATCAAAGAAGACACCGAAAAACACCAAAACATGAGCTAAAGCTACCAGAACTATGTGCCAAAGGACAATATGATCGAAGATTACTCTGTTCTTCCAAATAGACCAGGATAAGGCATGAAAAGTGAGAAACACTCAGTGATCACCAATAGTCATTTTCTCTTTTGATGTCTTCAACATAAAAGCCCAAAATTCCTTCATCACAGCCAGCAAAGACCAACACAATTCTGGAAAAATATACTGACATAGAACAGAGAACAAACAGGTGTTCCGCAGCCTCATCAGCACCGTCACAGAGCAATCATGACAAGTACCAAACCTACTGCATTCTTTCAAAGATCCCTCTTCATGTTTTTTGTGTAACCTATCATATAACCAATACCAATCAACATAGAACACGTAGCCTACGTTTGTAAAATGAAGCCAACACATTTTACTGCTTGAGTTTGAGTCATTCTTCCCCACCATATTTTTTTAGAGTGTAGATATGTCATTATCCTATAATCCTGTTATAGGTAATTCTTTTGTATTGGTGCTATATTGGAAATTCTTTGCATGTAAAAAAATTTACGTATATAAACTTGAGTTGTATAAATATTTGTCATATTATTGTATATATACAGCTAATGTCTTTTTTGATATATTCAATCTTCAAATCAAGGACAGTTTCAACTTAATGCATGGATATTTCTTCCATTTTTTGTTCACAATGGTTACAAGATTTGTTAA